>OZ005742.1:40848751-40962310 GCA_963930735.1 Dioctria linearis | reverse complement strand
AGAAAGTTATATTAAGGTAACCAAAATATTTTTATTACTCACTTTATAAAACTTTTAGTTATATAACGTTACCTAAATCAAGTCACGGTAACCTTTATATAGTCCTCCATTTCGAGTAATAGTCTATATAACTCAAGTTATATAATTTAGTAATGGAGTTACTACTATATAACAAAAATTGTTTCTTGGGAAGTTTTCATACTCAATAGTATATTTACGAGCGTGGCCTTAAATATTTCAGATATAATTCAAAAGTTCTTTCTTTAATTAACTTTACTGTTTACTCTCATAATTCACAAACAATTATCAAATCAACTCTTTAGTTATCGCTAGCACTTCTAATTGTCACCATCCAAATAGTTTACTTTGTTCACTTTACTGGCTGGAATAAGACTCGCCTCCTGGATGTGAGTAGCGCCGTATTTATACTCTACAAATTATCCTAGAAGCTTCCTGAATACTTTGTTCTACGAACCCACGGTTTACTAAGATGTCACTAACCTAAAGTTGCTTAAATTTCTAACAGATGTCGCATGTGACACTTTGTTGCTTGTAACAGTATATTCATAAAAGTCAGACCAATTGTGACATGGTGCAAGAACAATTATTATTTGTTTTTTTTTTTAATTAAGAGTATATTGACTCATATAGTCTGACAGACAGACAGACAGACAGACGGACAGACAGCGGAGGAACAGTAGCCTTGTGTATAGAACTATATAGTGGTTGCGAAACGCAATTTGACTTAGTACGTTGTTGTGTTGTAGAGGCGCTACTACTGCAAAGTAGACGTAAGCGTAACCAAAGGGAAAGCCAGCAATGCCTCGCTCCAATATAAAATCAGCGATGTCTCGTCCTGATGTAGGGACATTTTTTCCTTAGAATTGTTATGCATTGGGGGCCGACAACAGCACACATTGACTGAATAAAACTCTCCCGAAACATTTTCTGTAAATTTCTAAGAAGAAATGAATGCTATTTGCTCATCTACGAGTCTATGCTCATAAAAATTGTTAGTGACCCAAGCAACCGTTGTTGGGCTTCTAGAATGCATAACAATTCTAAACAAAAGCTTGCCCGTAAATTTCTAAGAAAAAATGGAGACCTTCCCTACATCAGGTCCCGGACTTTGTGTATTTTATATTCTATCGAGGCGTTGTTGTCTACTTCCCAGCGTTTGTGTATTTTAGTTTGGCTATGCTCTTACGGCTTATCCGTTGTTGAACCCCTTGTCTACACTTCAGTTTTGCTTTTAACGAAGCGTGAGCAAAACTGTTCAAAATGGTACAAGTGGAGCCATCTGTCATCTGACATTATAACAAGGAAGCATTTTCACAATCACTAGATACTTCTATACGCAAGGGTAGTAATAGGGTCCCGTTTGGCAGCCTTTGGGTACGTAACCCTAAGGAGCAGTGAAAAAGTTCTTTTCATTTTGTCGTACATTCTGAGTACGACAAAAGATCAGAACCGAACCCCAGGGGCTGGATTTGGTTCGAAAAGAAAAAATGAAAAATGACAATGCCATCGTTAATTGTCTTCGAATATTCGATTTCTACGCCATGACTACCATAAAATATCTGGAAATCTTTGCGGTACACCTGAAAATAAAAAATATAAAAAAAAAACAAAACAAAAATATTTTTTTTACGAAATTTATTCAATGAAAGGGCTGAGCCTGTTTTTTTTAACGAATTAAATCAAAACGAGTTTCAAAAGTCGCCAGACAAGTTTGCATTTAAACGTCAACGTATAAAAGTGTTTCCCGTTTTTTGGCTTGATTTTTGTGAATTCTGAAAATCAAAATTCGCAAAACCATGAAGACAAAAAACGTTGAAGAATTTCAAGCTGGTTTGAGGGTACAAAATTTTTAACTGAAAGCTAAAACTCATTCAAATTTTTCTCGTATAACGTTGAACGGTAAAACTGATCGTTTGTCAAATCAATGAGTGGTTTTTTTTTGTTATTGTCAAATTTGGTGTCTTTCAAATTACAACTGGGTTGATTAACAATTAATATTCCGCAACAGAAGGCGAAGGAAAGTAGCGTTTAAATGTGCTTTGAAGTTCTTTAAAGGTACTTATATAGAGATTCATTGATATCTGGAAACAAGAAACATTTTCTTTTGAAATTTCAGATTTCCACTGTGCTAATTTTACTTCAAATTACATCAATTTTGCTGTTGTATTGATGATATTCTCAGATGGTCCTCGAAGACTTAAGTCCAGAGAGTTCAGCTTTTCAAACATGTCCAAGAGAAATTGAACTTTAAACCACTAAATTTCATCATGAAGACAAAATTTAAAAAGTGTTTGTTTTTTATCCTTAAGAACAAAGTCAGTCCGGTTTCACCTGTATGAGTCGTTTCAAAACCCTTCCGTTTGAAAGCCAACGCACTTCGGTGTGATATAAAAGGGCTTTGTAGTCGGAGTCCATTACGTCGCATAGCTGAGAGAAAATTCGGTACTTAAGAGGTCGGCTTTTGATTAAATTGACCACTTGAATGATTTGGTTCATAACGTTCGACACATATTTGGAGCTAACGATTTTGAAACAAGACATTCTCTATGAATCATGCAGTGGATGCTTATAATATTCGCATTTTCTTAGCACATAAATGTGATAAATCTTTTTTTGTTTTCCAACATTGATGGGCATCCTTCTGTGCAACCACAAACTCAGTTTTTCTATAGCAAACTAAGGCTTGAAATATTTTCCATATCAAATATGTCTTATCCTGTCGTAGTGCTTTTCAAATTTTTTCAGAAAAGATACTCATTCAAGAATTTTTCATCTTTAACAAATTTAATAAAAGCAAGAAGCCGTGATTTTCCACTCATATCTGTTGATTCATCAATCTGAAGTGCCACAGTTTACTGTCCTGCGGTTCGAAATGCGCGAAAAAAATCATTTTTTTTCAAGTCTGAAGACAACTCTTCGATTCTGCGTGATATCGAAAATTGAGGTTAAGATTATTTTTTTTAAACCGTTGGGGCAATTATAAATATTATTTCAAAGTTACTAAAACCCAAGCAATTTCAATTATTTATCGGAAAATCTCGCAGCACATTTAACAATTTCGTACACAGGTTGAGAAACACTGACTAAGCCATAAAAAGTGACATTTTGCATCAGAATGTTACTTATTTTAGACAAGCCGATTCCTAAAACGCTGTGTGTTTTTTTTTGTTCATCACATTTATTGCAGCTGAAGTCACTTAGCCCTTGCCTCTGTGATTCTTGTCATGTCATATTCCAAGACAAAAGTTACAAACGATATCGCTACTTTAAGGCTGGGTCTATGTCATAATTGGGACAACTCGGTGCACAGTTAGCAACATGGGCGGGGCGTTAAGATTTTTGAATTAATCGCAAATTGATTAATGGAATATTTATTTAAACACCTACGGCAACAAATTGACATTTTTTAATTTTTTAATTTGTCCCCCAACTTTTATTGAAAATGATTTAAAAATGAAAATTCAAAGATTTTTTTTTAATTTCTCTGGTTTGCGAAGCGGGGCTGCCACAAATTTGAACTAAATTAACTAAATTTTTAACATAAGCTTTTTGAAGTTAGTAAGCAGAAAATAACGGTTTCCGATTTTTAAAGTTCTACTTATATCTACGACAATTCGATGCAATATTTTACCCATTAAGAAAGCAATCTATTGCATCAAATTTTCACAAAAATATGTAGAATTTCAAAAATCGGAAACCGTTATTTTCTGCTTATTAACTTCAATAAGCTTATGTTAAAAATTTATTTAATTTAGTTCAAATTTGAGGCAGCCCCGCTCCGCAAACCAGAGAAATTAAAAAAAAATCTTTGAATTTTCATTTTTAAATCATTTTCAATAAAAGTTGGGGGACAAATTTAAAATTTAGAAAACGTTAATTTGTTGCCGTAGGTGTTTAAATAAATATTCCATTAATCAATTTGCGCTTTATTCAAAAATATTAACGCCACGCCCATCTTGCTAACTGTGCACCGAGTTGTCCCAATTATGACATAGACCCAGCCTTAATAAGTATAAAGACAGAAAAAATACATATGTATATACAGGTAGGTATGCCAAATTTCTGGAAAAATTTAAAACCCATCACATTGAACTGTTTCATACTTATTTTTATTTCATATACCTCCGTTTAGTGTGGATCTTCTTCGGAAATTTGAACTTTTTTAACATGATGTGCGTTTACATGTTAATAACCTCACAAACTGCTTCTACGCATCTCGAAACTGAAGTGACATCACTACCAAGAAAACTTGTACTATAGGCCGTCGATAGGAACCTAGTAGATATTAAATAATTGTCTTTCAAACCCTTAAGAGATTGTTATTGATTTCCTGTTGTAAAAGAACGCAATACGGTTAAGATCGATAAGTTTTTGGGCTGGAAATGGTATGTCTGATAATTTTCCATGACTGGTTTTTGTCGGCTTAGAAATTCCCTAGAAATAGATTTTAAAAGCCTATAAGAGGTTCATAAACTTCACTTCCATTTTGCTTTTGAAGACTTCATTCTATAAAAATTAAAAGGTATATTCAATTACTCCGCAATTATAAAATTATCACTGCTATAATTTAAGATACTACATGTCATCAGGCGTGAATATAGGGGTCACAATGGTGGGGGCATGCCCCCCCCCCCCCCCGACTCTTAACCTTCGCGGTTAATTGAATGAGCGACCTGTAAATGTTTATCAGGATGATTTTAGTACGGTACGATTTGGTTTGTATGGTTTGTTTGTCTTCTTATGAGTAGTAATAGTGGATATTCGGTCGTAGCTCTTCGACTTTTAAACGTGTACAAATTTTTTAGAATTTTCTTGCGTTTTTATGTAGTGTAGAAAAGTCATCAGTCATACCTTGGCAGCCCAGTTATGGAGATACTTTTATATTTTTGTTGTGCCGATTACTCATATATATGAAAACGCACAAAATTTCGAGTTTAAAAAGTGTTATCGTTTCTGAGAAATTGGTCAGCGATCATAAACTTTTTTTTTATCTAACTGATTTTACGACAGTAGACGGCAGCGAGAAACTCCCTGTCAAAACAGGTAGTCGAAAATGGGGAGTACAATTGCACTGACAGGCAGTGAGCGGCGATTGTGAAAGAAGAAGATGCTGAGTTTCATTTGTTATTAGTTTTGAGCGTTTTGAAACAGATTTTTATTGAGAATATTTTATATAACTTTGAAAGAATTGCAATGGACCAAAGTGTGGAAGGGAAAAATTTAATTTACAGAAATTAACTAAATTAAAATCAACCTAAATGCCAAAAATATCACAATTTTACCATTTGTATTTAAGCGCCTCGAAATATTCATCCAAACCATGTCTTTTTTGTCAACTCGTCTATACTGCTTGTCTTGTATAGCATAAATTTTTTTATGATTTCGCACTTCCTCAATCAATTTCTCATCAAAATTAATTGTTTTGAAATTTACGTCTTACTACCTTGAAAAAAAATAAATGCCACAACAATTTCATTTGTTTGATTTTGTTGGTAGTACTGCAGCGACGACGGCAAAACTAAAGATTGATCAATCTCGACGGCAACTTCGTCGACCACTGACCCTCACCCGTCGTAATTTGGGAATTCGCATAATACCGTAGACACACGGGACATATCAATGATCATTGACGGAGCAATGTTCATTGCATAGCTCGTGTGTTACTGAATCATTGGCGCAATGGTCATTCGTTTCGTTATTGCACCAATTACGCCCCCACAAACTCATTCGTTTGCATGTCATTTCTGTTAGTACGCTTTCAGCGGTGAGGAACTGCAAATTATTGGAAAAATCAGCTGATTTTTCAGCCATCACTGTCAGATGCCATTTATGAAATTGGCTCATACATTTTTCAAAATGAGACGAAGAAAAAAGAGACGAAGAAAAAAGCAAGATTGTAGACTAGACAACTGCTGAAAATTATAAGTTGTGTGAGCTGTGGCGCATTTATAAAAAATATTTGAGAAAGGCACGAAGAAACAGCCACATATGCACGGATATGTTTGTGAAATTTAAGGATATGGGAGTAATCGCCAGTATGCACCACAAGTGACACATTTAATGGGTCAAATCTAGTCTGACAAATCAAATTACGTTAAGACCGCCATTGCCGTCTGCCACCCCAAAACAGGAATGATCATTGATCCAATTACGTAATTGAACCAATGATCATTGATGTGTCCCGTGTGTCTAGGGTCTAGGGCTTTTAGAAGTTTAACAGCTGCATTTTTTCGTCGTTTGCCGTTACCCGTCGCAATTGTATTTAAGCCTTGACTTAACAAATTTTGTTTTACGGTTCTTCCATCTTCCAGTGGAACCCTAGTTCCATGCAATCAACATCCAGCCACCAGTTAATTTTTCATTGCGACACTGATTCAATTTTTACATTCGTAGGAAGCATTAAATTTTTCTGAGAAATACACTTGCAAATTATTCTTAAGAATTTGAATGAAAAACTATTCACTGACAACGGTCTAAATGATTTTCTGCATTGATTCTGGTGGCTCACTCTTTCAGACACAAGCATTCAGTTTTCTTAGAAAGATCTGAAAGGTTTTCTTTAGATTTTTCATGCACTATTGATAGCGGACAATGATTCCAAAGAATTATATTGATTCAGGTACCTTGGCTGATCTGGGTCCCTAAAGTTATTTATGAGTGTTGGCAAGTATATATTTCATTCTTAGGAATTTACTTAAACACTTTCTTTCGAATTCTTATTCACTATTGGTTGCTGAAAACGATCATGGATTGATGCCGCTGAAATTTTTTCTACAAATTTTCTTCACAATTTTTACGGCAAGACTATAAAAATAAAAACCATTCGTTTTCCTCTGCGGTAGTTTCCGTTGCATTGCTTGCACTTTATTGTAGTGTTGTTTAATTTAACTTCTCGTTTACTTTTAATTTATAGGAGAAGGATAAACTTGCTACACTAGTTAGCGATGGAGGGAGAAATAGTACCGAAAGTGGAAAGCAAAAGACTGATAAGACCATTTTCAGAAGAAAGCAAGATCAGTTAAGTTTCCATCAAAAGATATAGTCAGTGACATATCATGCACTTCTACTCCTATTTCTTTGAATGTGAATCAAGGTGCAAGCTCTTACTCTCAGGCATTTACTTCACCCGTGACAGAATCGGTTGCGTCACATCTATTTCTATAATCTTTGCACGAGAAAGGGTATCTGGATATGACTTCTTAATGTCTGTCCACCTTGAGATCGACATTGATGTGGGTAATATTATCGACAGTTTTTCCAAATCAAACCGAAAATTGGGTTTTGTGATATCTAACTTAAATATGATAAAAAAAAAAATAAAAAAGACTACTTCCGACTTTTTCCTACCCCTCGAACATTTTAGTTATGACACCCCCTCACCCTAAGACCAGGCTGCAGGTCTGGACACGCGCCTGCATGTCATGTCACTGAATAATCAAAATTCGAAATTATGGCATAGTGACATTGTTCTTCCTTCGAAGTCATTTTGTCATTCTCATTTGTCATTTGAATTTTATCAGAATCCAACCGCAGGCTTTGAAAAATAAATGTCGGATAAATATTATATTTGCATCTGTTAAATTCCAATTCTGTTAGTGTTAGTCATAAAAAGTGGGAGGTGCCGATTTAAAAAGATAAGATACGTTTTGTTTTAAGATTTTATGATAATTCAATATATTTTTTCAATTTATCACAGAAGAATACCTAAACTAGGCAATTCAGGTATTTAAGCTACAAAATTTACTAAAACTAATTTTTTCCAATACAATTTCAATTCTAATTTAATTCATTCAAAATTCACTCGAAATCTATTTTACTCTAATTTCTACCTTCAAAAATTCATTCGTTGGAATTAATTCAATCTATTTTGTGGGCCTCCATTGGCGTTTAGCTTATTTACCTGAAAATTAAATCAGGATAGAAATAATTAGTAACAAAGAAAGTACTAAGTGTAATGACAGAATAAGCGTCAATAAACTGCACATATCGGAAATGACTGGGTTCAAATGCTCCCAGATAGGATGCTGAAAAAAAATAAGAAATTTTAATAAAAATGATTTGGATAAAAAAAATATGTTAGTAAAAAATGGTCATTGTTCCCTGCATGGTTAAGTTAAGGATAACGACCGATCTGTCTTGTTGACAGCTTAAATCACATGTGATTTCATGCATCTACTAACTCGCTATTTATAGCTGCGAAAAGCAATGCATAAATGGGAACTGCGTTTTTGTTGATGCCTTTAGCTTTGAAGCCATGCAACAGTGATGCCACCTTGCTAAAATTGTAGCAAAAATGGTACTCTTTTCAAGTCATTCCAAAAATGCTACTTTAATACTTTTTTTTCTATTATTCTAAAAAAATATTAGAGTTTGGAGAATTCCAGGATTATGCTAGTGTAAAGCAGAAAAAAATCCTTAACATAGCTTTAAAGGAAGTTGTTGACAGAATTCTGGAGCAATGGCAAGCTCTTCAATTATTTTTTTATATCAACTTCGTTAGAAGACGATTTAATAATTGCAAGAAAAATTGCTGAACAAATGAGAAATCCTTTAAGTAAAATATATTTTTACTTTTGGTCACAAATCCATCAAGTTGTAACTACTATTAACTTAGAGTTTCAAGCAGACAAATTTAGGTTACATACATTATGCAAAACAATTGAGACAACCTACGCGTTAATTTTGTCGTTTTTCATTTAAACTGACTTAATAAATAACTCAGATTGCCTGAATGACATTGATCTACAACATCAAGAGAATTATTGGCCCCTTAATGAGATATACATCAGTGCAAATGCTGATTTATTTATTGCAGATAAGGGTTTAGTGGATTCCGTGTTGACTACTTTAAGGTCACATATCCTCTCGTTTATGAATTGAGTAGTCAAATAAGAGAACGCTTTACTTTCAAAAGCGACTTTTTAAAACACTTGTGTTGTCTAGATCCATATAGAGCATGCAAATGTAACGATACTATTTTGCCACTATTAAAAGCATTTCCAAATCTTTATAAACATTCTGATGTAGAAAAAATTAGTTCACAATGGCGAATCTTAAAAGTGCAATCGAATTTAAATCAATTTACTGATCCTGAAAGTTTTTAGACTTATGTTTCGACTTTAAAAAACTGTTTGGGGCAAAATTTATATAAAGAACTCTGTGATTTCGTAATGAATTTAATGTGTCTACCACACAGTTCTGCTGCCGCTAAATGAGTCTTCTCAGACCTCCAACTAACTAAAACAAATAAGTCAAATAGATTTGACCGAAAGACCATTGCATGCATAATGTTTGCAAAAGGGCAAGTAGAAAGTCGAAATAAAAAATATTTTGTCTGGACACCGTAATTATATAAAGCAACTTAAAATCGCGTTTAATAGTCATAAATATCGGCATGAAACGTTTAGTGATATATGTACGTACTACTTTAAGAAATGGAATGAATTTATTTAAGGAAAAAATCAATATTTTTTGTTCAAGTAAGCTCTACATATATTTTCTAATTCTGCGACTTATAGTATTATTTTGTATGAATTGTTTAAAAAAAAATTTTTTTTTGTTAACAGAAAGATATTATTTTTTTTTTAAATAAAATGTTACTATTAATTTATACTTCTTTTTCTTTAAGATTGCTACTTCTTGCTACTTTGCTACTTTTTCCCTTGAGTCTTCCTACTTTATTCCTACCTGTTGTGGCAACACTGCATGCAACACAGGTTGAGTGACAGCGGTTGTCAAACTTGTCGCTGTTGTCACTGACAACAAATATTTCCTAGGATGAAGTGGTCAGTTTGTGTCATTATTTATTATTGTTTGTCTAATAAATGTGTTGTCCATTTTGTTTGTTTTTTAATTAATAATTTAATTATTTTAATTGCTTTGGATTGTTGGTGTATTATAAGAGTAAGTTTTCTTTTTGGTTAAAGTCTCAGATCATGAAATTAATTTTAGTTTTTTAAGTTTTGTTTTGATTATTTTAATTTAAAGAATGTTCCGCGAAGGAGAAGTATCCGACATTAGTCTTATTATTGTTGGTCGCTTTAAACTGGGCACGGCTAAGATATATATAATATAATGACCACACTCTAAAAAATTTTAGTGTAAATTTACTAATAAAATAATAGGAAATTAGTTACCTCGTATTATTGTAGTAAATTTACACCAAGAAGTAAATGCAAATTTTTACTCATTCATAGGATTTCTTTTACTCTACAGACGTAGTAAAATTTACTATATTGAGTAAGTAAATTTTGATAAAATTTTACTCTAAAAATGTAGTAAATTTCACTACATTGGGCAAGTAAATTTTGATAACAGTTTACTCTACAAATGTAGTAAATTTTACTACGTCTGTAGAATAAAAAAAAAACTCTATGAATGAGTAAATAATTTTACTACATTGAGCGAGTAAATTTGATAAAATTTTACTCTACAAATGTAGTAAGTTTTACTACGTTGAGTAAGTAACTTTTACTACATTGAATAACTAGTGTTCTTAAGCGGAAATGTATTATGCGGTCAGATTGTATTTGAGTCAAGTTTTAGGGAGCCCTGAAATTCGGAATACAAACGAAGTGGGTGAAGTTGCATTCAAAGTTCAAAAATGAATTCATTGCACGCTTTACAATATCCCATCGAAACAAATAAACTGCGAACTCTAATTCGATTTTCAGGGGGAAAAAAGCAAGATTTATTTCGAACTTGAAAATTCACTTTAATAATTATAAAAAAAATTTGTAATTACGAGTTTTACATCACAAATATATAAAATGAAATATGCTTTGCCTCCACATATGGCATTAATGAAAATAAAAATTTCAAACAAAAAAATGTAAATCTATAATTAGTAATACATAATGATTTACAAAATTGAATGTTACATTCTTATCTTTAAATAAGTATTTCCTCCTTTTCCTCCTTTACATAGGTACAAATATTTGATTACTATTTCTCCGACATCTAATAATATCAATGTAGCTCTTTCCCGTGCATACCACTCTAAGGTTTCGTCATCATATATCTGTGATCCATCCGATTCTGTGACCACAGTACAGCCCCGCAATCCATGTAAATGTGCTTAAAATTTCCAAATAATAATTACATTTAAATGCAACATCAGCATTAAACTCTTCGTGATTACCTTTCTCAATAACTTCTTCAAGTATTTATTGCTTGTGTGACGAAAGTTGTTTTCTGCAGTCTGTTGACGTTCCAAACTTTGAAAAGGTACTTTTCCATTTTATGATATGATTTTAACACTTATTAAAGATTTTTCCACACTTACACGATGGAAATATAAATGTTTGTTATACCTGTATATATACTTATCACTAAACTGACAAAACTCACATATATTCATACTAAATATTTATAACCTTTTCGGTTGAACGGTAATACGCATACTGAGGACGCTACCATGCAAGCTGAGACAAGTTGAATTTTACTCTTTTCAGAGCAGTAAAATTATGACGTTGAAGTAAATTTACTGCAATTATTTGGATAAATTTAAACCAAGTTAGAAGAATTACCACATTTGTTGTACTAATTTCTTTATTTACACTTCAAGCGTGTATAAAAATTATGACAATGACGTAAATTTGCTGCATTCATTTGGGGAAATTTAAACCTAGTTAGAAAAATAACCACATTTGATGTAGTAATTATTTTATTTACACTTCAAACGTGTATTTATCAATTCAAAATGTAATTAAACTACAGAAAATGTAGTAAAATTTACTATTAAGATTGTAGGATGTTTAGATAAATTCTTTAGAGTGCAGTATTCAAAGGAAAAGTTTATAGTTATTCAGGCTAGCATGCGCTAGAAAATTCAAAAACACACATAGAAGCACAATTAACCAAACTTTTCGAAAACAATAATTTTAAAAGACAATTTAACTATAAAACAACATAAAATAGAAAAAAGTTCACAAAAAATACCAGACCAGAGCACTTACATAAATTATATTCATTCAAGTAAATAAACTTTCTTAATTTCCCCCATAAACTTCCATTCCGTTTAACACTTCTTGAAAGAATTGCAAATCTCTAAAATCTCTATGACCCTAATATAGTCGCCCCATGGGCCCAAGGCCACGAACGCTATCAGTCACTTTAACTGGATAACACGGTTTCACTTCCCTACCCTTAGTCTCTTTGCTCACTTTATGAAATGAACTTTAACAGGTATATCAAAGGCAGACGACGACGATGTCGGTAAAAACCGACCCGTCTGGAGCACGAGGATTTCACCCCAGGCTCAATTTTCCTTTTCAACACATTTAACCCATCATCTTCTAAGGACTTACTCTCAAGTCTTTTGTGTTGCTGTGTTATTTACTTATTTACCTTTGAGCATCTTAAAGCTTCTTAGCTCCATATTGTGGTAAACCTGAAGGTATAATACTACTACGGCTACTACTACTACTACTACTACCCCTACTACCACTCTAACCTACTATTTCTGTAAGGATAACAGAATCTGATGGGACTAGTACATGCTTTTCTTCACGTTTATTTCTCACTGGTGGTCTTTGGGTTTTTGTTGTTGGACTGTGACGATCTTAGGTTGGCTTGTCTAGCCAACAACTTCTTGGCGTGTTAATTTCATTTAAGCTAAGATGTAATTCTCGTCTGGATAGAGATTGTCCACAGGGTAAAGCTATTTTATTAAGGTTTTGTGTATGAGAAAGTTAGTTAAATGTTTGGAAGAAAGTTTAAATAATTTGAATTTCTTGTTAACATTTTGAACGTGTATTATTTGGCTAAACTGGGAAATTTGCTTAAATGATTTTTAGAATTTTTGTTTTAAATTAAAAATTAGCTTTTTGAAATATAGTCAAGATTATTTTACGTATTGAAAAATCAATAGGAAAATAATTTAGAGTAAATGAAATTTCTGAGGAGCTTAGAATATTGAATTAAATCTATCTTTATCTTTCTTGCAATGGTAGTTTTGACATTTTCTTCATTTCTGAAGGTTTTTCCCTGCAAACATTTTTTCTCCGGAAATAATGGTAATCACCTCTTGCCTTGCCACATGGATTATCGTGATATCCTAATTATCACTGCGGGCCTGGTTTAGATGAGTTCTTATTTTAATCAACTCTCCATTCACATCTTAAATAATGGTTACATTAGATAACAGTAGTTCAAAGATAATCACACCCTATTTGTCTCACCATACTGACAGAAGGACCTTACGAGGATGAAGACCTGGTTTCACTGTTGCACTTGGTACTGAATTTTTGTCATGCCACCTGCCTTTTGGCGAAAAAGGTTTCTACACAGAACTCATTTTTCATCTTCTGTTATGATTCGATCCAATAATGTCTCTCTGGAGTGTCTCTGCAAATTATGGATTTGCTATTGTTTATTTGCTTCGCTTAATTTATATCCTAGCACGCAATTTCCAAGCTGTCAAACTTTACCAATTTGCATCAAATGTCGGTGAACAGTACCATGTTTAGAGCCAACTCTATTTCATTCACCGTAAGACTTGATTAATATCAATTCCTGGACTATGTGAGACTTCTTCAAAGTCGCATCCATCCTGCAAACTTGTGTCACCTAGTTCTTCTCCATTGCACTCTAAAAGTACTCTGGTATAAGTACTACTAATTTGAATAAGTAATTAAACAAAATTATAAAATTTTAATTTTAGTACCTGTTTCCAAACTCGTCCACAAGGAAATAAATCATTTTTTACATTTATTGGTAGGTAGGTAAATCAGATGACAGACACTTCTAGATAATTCATTCCGAAAATTCCAAACGTTTTTGTTTTTTTTTAATCTTCTTTTAATTTTGTTTCCTACTAATATACTCGTACAACACTTAAAGCAAATAAAAACTTTTTCATCTTTTTTACTTTTCCATATGTCAAAAGCTCGAAATCTACAATAGAATTTCCGAAGATACGTGTTACTACAAAATTATCTTTTATTAAAGTTTCGGTTGAATTAGACTTATAGTAATAAATATAAGATACAAAGCATAATTTCTTCTAAATTGCATTAAATTTATAAGATAGTATTACGTAAAAAATGCATTTATTTGTGTAAGCCAATATTACTATTCGATATTACAAATGGAACATGAATTATTGTTCTGAACGAATTATTAGTTAAACTTTGTACATAATGTTCTGGATGTTCTTGATGTCCTGAAAACGCGTTCTATGTAACTTTAATACATACTTTGTATAGATTTCTTGTAATATGTAGGAATTATTCCGTAGATTAAATAAATTAATAAATAAATATAGAAAAAAGTGTTTACACAGTATCTTGTTTCCTTGATGTAACTACCAAAAATGTTGTAACTTGGTTCCTGTAGGATCATCAAATAATTTAATGCGCTAAAAATAGTTCCTGGAACTATAACTATTAAAAAACACTATGTAGGGAAAGTTTGCACCATGCAACGCATGCATAATAATCTGATGTAAAATCCCTTGTTGTTTAATAATACTGCAATTTCAGCACGTGCGTAACGGAACAGTTGCTGTAGAACCGTTCACATATCACATGTGATGATGGTATCTTTGGTGGATTATGAAAATCAGAACGAGCATAAATAGAGTTACATTTCGATTTAATGAAAAGATTCATATGCAGGTTAGCTTAAGCACTCTAATTCACAGAAAAGCACTTATCTACAGTAAATATAGACAATTCTTCAAATTTATGATATTAATGTGCTATTTAAATTAGAATTTCAAGCAAAAAAAGTGTATATATACAGGGTGTTCCGTAAATGTCTTTAGTCCTTTAGGCGGACGAAAATAGAGGTTATTTGGGTAAAAAAAAATCTAGATACTTTTATATCGAACTCCGCTTGATTTTCGAGTAAATCGATAATATCGATTTTCGAGATTTTGCATACCTTTTCAGAGTAACTTCGTTATAAGTTCTATTGTAATTAATGGATTGTGACGTTCAAACCTTTCTTTAAAAGAACACATATTGGCCTTTCTAAGAATGCATAATTAGTTATAATTGTGCCTTCAGTTCAGTTTTCTCTAGAATTTTTTATTTCACCAAAATTTTTGTCGCGCTTCAGTGTTTATTCGAAATATCACCATTGCACGAACTTGGCAAAACTATGAAAAAATTTGCTCATTATGTCTCCTTTCCAAAATGACCTCCCTAAGTGCTATCAACAATAACAATCAGAAGTTATAAGCAAACATTTGGAAGATGTGCCCATCGAGGTAATCTTCAGTTTTTTTCGTAGCATTCTATCTCCTCCTAAAATTTTTAACCTAAGACAACCGTTTATATGTCATTGTACGGAAATCTGAACTGGCTATTAGATAGGGTACTTTTCGATTTTGAATAAAAACTACCAAAAATGTCTTTTCCATTTATGAATTTAGGACTTACTTGCTAGAACAATGTTTGGTTGAGAAAATATAGCCGGTTAAAGTTGAAACATTGAACTCCCGCCCCTCCCAGAGCATGCCCCTCCCGCAAACATGAAGATGCGGAATAACGAAATCTACATAAATATCAAGTTTGGTAAAAAAGTGTTTTTTCGAAATTACCCCTCCATTTTCGAAATTCGAAATCGAAAGGTACCCTATCTAATAGCCAGTTCAGATTCCCGTACAAACTGTTTTTTTTTTAAATAACTGAAGGCACAATTATAACTAATTATGCATTCTCAGAAAGGCCAATATGTGTTCTTTTAAAGAAAGGTTTGAACGTCCCAATCCATTAATTACAATAGAACTTATAACGAAATTACTCTGAAAAGGTATGCAAAGTCTCGAAAATCGATATTATCGTTTTACTCGAAAACCAGGCGGAGTTCGATATAAAAGTATCTAGACTTTTTTGACCCAAATGACCTCTACTTTCATCCCCTTAAAGAATTAAAGACATTTACGAAACACCCTGTATATTCCACCTAACCAGATTTAGGAAGTGTAGGAATAACTGTTTTGAATTTATCCTGTACAAGGCACTTTTAATTTACTATTAAATTATTATCAAAACATGTTATTAAATATAAACTAAAATTTCAACTTTAATAATAATAATAATTTATTCAGTCTAACGATTCTAACAATCTTACGGATAGTAAATATTACATATTTACATGTATAAGCTATGTATACATTAGGCAAGCATTAGAAACAATCATAGACCTCATCATAGAATCATTAAATATCATTATTAACATAATCGTAGACATCATTATACTTGAGGAATCATTAATTATAGAAATTATTATAGATACATTAATTAATAGCTAACTTTATTCCTTAGAAATATAACATAGACACATGTCAATTACAAAGTTATATCGAATATATCCTTAGAAAACAGAACTAAATGTCGATTGAAGAAAATGGAAGGAAACTAGGTGGAAGGAGAAGCACAGGACCAAGTTGAGGTGGAATTCGAACCGACGCACAGTGGTCCCAAGCCCCGAAAAGCTGGCCAAAAGTCAAAAGCGTATTCAATTCGGGTGAAAGTCTGTACTCGGGGGTTTTCGGAGTCGCTGATTACGAATTCGAAGTCAAAATGTAGAAAAACAAAATGGCGGATCCAATATGGCGGAAAATTTCTTCAAAAACGTATTCAATTCGGGTAAAAGTCTGTACTCGGGAATTTTTAGAAATTATGATTGTGAATAAATAAAATAGAAAATGTAATGTTTTAATAAAAAATTGTATTCGTATCGTAAATAATTTTTATAATGAGATGTTGATGGAAGAAATTTTTATATTCTTTAAATCTTGTGAACCACAGCACTTATTTTTTAACGCTCCACAAGGAAATATTGATAGTTATTATTACAATATAAAAGAATCTGTAGAAATTTTAGAAAAGTTACTTATGTATCAGTTTAATAATAATTCGATAAAGATTAGCCAATTTTTATATAATTTGTATTGGTATTTGATAAGGTAATACCAAAAAAAAAATCAATTTTTGTACTATCTCCGCCAAATGCAGGTAAAAAATTTTTTTTTTTTTTGATTGTTTTATTCATATTTTCATAAATTTCGGACAAATGGGAAACTTCAATAGGTATTGCAATTTTCCTATGATGGAATGTGTTGATAGACGAATAATTTTGTGGAACGAGCCTATGATGGAACAGTGTGCTGTAGAGACGCTTAAAATGATTTTAGGAGGTGATACTGTCAACGCAAAAGTGAAATACCAAGGAGATGCTGTAATTACCAGAACACCAGTCGTTATCGTATCAAACAATGACATTTTTCCCAAAGATGATGCATTCCGCACCAGAATGTTTACTTACGAGTGGAAAAAATGTAATAATTTAAAAAGATATACTAAGAAACCTCATCCATTATCTGCTTACCATTTACTGAAAAACTATAATATATTCAATAAAAATTAATAAAAAAAATTTTATATCAACAAATCTTTTTATTTTCTTTAAACTTAACAATTTCAGATTAGTTACATTTTGTTGCATTATGTAAAATTCATCGTCGCTATCACTATCATCATATTTTTTTTCAGTCACGTTTCCACTTTTCGTATCTGTGTTACCAAACATGGTCTGACCGTCTGTATATGACTGCGTTGCATTTTCTATGAAGGTCACTTCTAATGGCCAACTAATTGCGTTGTTTTTAGAAAATGCTGAATTTACATCGAATTGAACTTTACATTGACATTCTATTTACCAATAACATGCACTATTGAGATAAGAAACTTGTGCAGTTGCTGGATTTAATTGAGGCTTTGCAACTAATCCGATGTGTAATTGTGGTTGTGCTTCAAAACTTGTTGCTCCACGTGCCGGATGAAATGCCCCATAATTTTCTATTTTTCGAATATATTGTTCTACACATTGATTAATTAGTGTGTATGCTTCGGTATCATTACCCAAGCCAACATCCCCAATTACAGGTTTTCCCGTACTACCAGAAAAAAATTGTAGCGTCATTGATCTGGGACGAGTAAAAGTTGATTCTACTGAATTTTTATTTCTATTCCAGGGTACAAAATGATCTTCAGATGATTTTATGAGGCCATTTTTAGATTTATACGAATAATGCACAATTTCTGTGCCAACGGCTGGATTTCTTAAAAATTGATGAACTTTTTCGTCTATACGCAGGGACGGATTTCCCTATAGGCCGAGTAGGCTCGGGTCTAGGGCGGCAGATTTAGGGGGCGGCAAAACTTGGTGGGATTTTTGATTTTTTCTTGTAGTTGTGGGTATTTCATTACATTTTTATACTTTTTCGTTTTTTTAAATAAAATAATTCGTTGGAAAGTGTTATTTTTAATTCTACTCCATTTTTTTCAAATCTACTCCGATTTATGAGGCAGCCTACTCCGCTAATTCTAGCCTGGGGTCCCTTCACTGGATATAGATCATTCAATTTTTCGTGTTTTACAGGGAGTAGGGGGGCGGCAACCTTCCATAGGCCTAGGGCGGCCAAGTGATCAAATCCGCCCCTGTCTATACGTGCTACGCCATAATTATGCACCATATATTTTGGTAATGCACTTCTATCTGGATTATCTGAACGATTCTATTCATGTAGAAAATACTGCTCAATTGGTTGTGGTATACATAATGCATTACTACTTACATTCGTATAATATTTATTAGCAATTTCTTTTGCGTCTATAGGTTTGGTATTAATTGGCTTCATAGGATTTGTTCCATCAACTGTATATTCTTTATTTCTACCATAAAACTGTTTATTTAATCCTTCAAAAATTATACCAATTGGTACATATTCAGATGTCGCAGTTCCACTTAATGTTGTTCCTGTATCAAATGCAGTTCTTGTACCTAATGGTGTTACTATACACGATACTTCCGTTATTGATGCTCCAAAAGGAAGTGCTGCAAACTCTGCATGACTCAAATAAAATGGAAGAAAATCAAATGATATCAATGCCATTGATGTAGTAATATTTTCCACAAAATCTGGGCTACCTAATTGAATATTTTCAGTACTATATCCATATGATATTAATATTCTACTCTTTTTAAATGTAACATTTGTTGGTGGTGATGGTTCACTAGGTCTAATTCATGTTATATTTGGTAAAGTTGATGACGCTCCTCCAGTTCCACGTAATCCGCTCGCATCGGATCTCGCCCCCGTATTAGGCCCATGGCCCGACCCACTTTGTATATTTTCTGTCGTATCCATTGGCACAACAGCGGATGCTTCTGCAGAACCCCTACGAGCAGCTTCAGAAATATCACCAGTATCAATATTACTAAGAATATCTTCAAGAGCTCTAGCTGTACCAGGTGTAAGCGGAGGAGAGACTTCGCCTGAATCTGTACATCCACCAAGGTCTTCAGGTCTGAGTTGTTTGGCGGATGTTGCGTTGTCGTCGGCTGATCCGGAATCGGCAGGTCGCTTGCTTGGTCCAGGTTGAGGTTCGCATGGTCCAGGTTGAGGATTTTCTTCAATAATTTCTTCACGATTTACTATATTAGTATAACGTGCTTGCCACTCTGCCAAATAATGTTTATAATATTGTCCTTCTTTTCTATAAGCTGAGTATATTTGTTTTGCAACGTTTGATTTTTTAAAATCGTTATAATTAATGTATTTAGCTCGATTTTGTTGAAAAACTTGCGATAAATGCTTTTCTCGTAATCCAAATATATGCTGAGAAAAAGTCAGTTTTTGTTTGCTCATATTAGGATATTGCACACCAAAAACACACTCAACACCATATTTAACTCCTAGACCTAATATTCCTGCTAAATCACTAACACGTCCGTTTTCATTGAAATCTTTTATAAAACTAGCAATAGCTTTTTTATCAGCTTCCTGTATATCAGTATTTGAACTAGCCAATGTATATTTGTACTGTCCGTAAATAGAACGTACACGCAAATTTGATTAAGTGACTGAAATAAATGCACTGGTAAATTTGGATCAAGATCAGTGGTCTATTTCCCAACAACAAATCAACACTGTTCACTTTCTTTGACTCGCAAGAACCTGCTGCACTTAGTTTTTAGAATATCCCACTATTTAGATCAGATTATGTATAAAAAGGTTTCAGGTCAACCATTCAAAAGTATGGGAAAAACACACTCACAGGATTGTTAATAATAAATATATAAATAGATATTCAATATGTATAATTAATCTAGAGCAAAAGTTAGAATAATTTAACTTCAAAACACTGGCACACATGCTTAACTTAAATACCTCGAGTAGTTGTATTAAGACAGAATTATATAAATTGTTGGGTCAGAGATCAACACACACTAGAAAACACACTATTTGACACCGATTTATAATGTACGATTTTCAGAAATAAATATGTTGAGACAAAACTCTGTATATAAGTTTGGGTCTGAGATTTTTGTATTACTCTAACACTTATTAGCACCAAGTTATAATATAAGATCGTCAAAAAATGTAATAAAAACATATGTATAAAATAGATATGCACATGAAATGTATAATATGTATATGTGTATATAAGTCAAAATATAGTCAAATAGATATATGAATAAGTATTAAAATGTTACAAGTGACTGGTAATCACCGATCTAAAACTTGACAATTGAGGAATTGGCTGTAAGCTAATGTTAAGCCCTTTGTTCTTGGTTAGAACAATTCTTTATTTCCGTCGAGACCAGAAATAAAGTGTTAATGTTAGTAAGATACGATCTCAGTCGAGACCCGAGATAATATTCTTTAAGTCAGTCGAGACCCGGCTTAAAGTGTTATCTTATCTTCAGTCGAGACCCGAAATAAGATGCGTTTATTTCCGTCGAGACCAGAAATGATTATTAGTAAATATCTTATCTTCAGTCGAGACCCGAAATAAGATGCGTTTATTTCCGTCGAGACCAGAAATGATTCCTAGTAAAAGATTATCTCAGTCGAGACCCGAGATAATATTCTTTGAGTCAGTCGAGACCCGGCTTAAAGTGTTATCTTATCTTCAGTCGAGACCTGAAATAAGATGCGTTTTTTTCCGTCGGGACCAGAAATGATTGTTAATTGTTAGAAGTGAAATATCAGTCGATACCTGATATGAATGTTAGTCCCTAAGCCAACTTACCCCAAGCGATGCCAAGTACAAAAAGAGATCGAGATCAGTCAGCTTGTCGTTTATATAGCCCTTGCTTGCACACGACACCACTGATAGAGTAGCAGCGGCGCATGATTACAAGAATTGGCAATGCAGCTGTGCTCTTACGGTACTAGCGATAAAATGTGCCTAGAAACGAACAAAAATGCATAGCAACAAGAAAATTATAGCAACCCATGCTGCTGTGTTAAATTGAATTATATTTGCAAAAAATATTTTCTCTATCACGTTGAATAGTACCTACTTGAAATGATGATAATGATAGAGTTGCAAATTGATCGGAATTGTTTTATCAGGACTCTAAAGGTTCAAACGTATGAGAATAATTTTAATTTAATCTACTCGAAAAGGCTATATACCTTTGTATTGCATTTGTGCAATATGTTAAATAGATGACAAATACATGGCTTTGTTTGGTTGTGTATCTGTATTTTGATTGAGAGTGATTAAATTAGATTTAATTTTATAAAAAATTTCATGCTTTATTTTCAGGATATTTTCTTTTCAGAAGCTAGCTGTTAAAAAATATATATTCGAAGCAATTTGGTTCGAACAATATTCCAAATGGTGTACCTAAGCAATAAAACCCGTAGAATTCACAAATTCGTCTTCATTATAAATATTATTTCCTGGACCTAAATAATTATATCCAGGTTATGTATAACCTTTCTTTGCCATATTTTATAACTAAATAAAGTTTTATTAATATAAGTTTTTATATTATGAAAAACTAAAAAAACAAAAAAATGACATTATACTGAAAATTGCATACAGTAAATTTTATAACACATTGACGACGTCGACGACGACGACAGCAGCAAAAAAGCAAGGGTTGTTACATAGATAAATAAAACTAGTATTCCTCCAATAAAAATTAGAAACAAAATGTATGAAAATCAAAAAGTGTATGTATTTCATACATTGTTAACAATAATTTCGAGCAACACATTCAAATTGTACTTACTTTCCGGAGAAGAATTCATTTTGAAGAATCAAAATCCGTTCACCTTTCGCGACTCTACACGTGTCTCAATTTTGTCTTATTTTCGACGCGCGACGAGTAAGCGATGCAGCTGCTCTAACGCTCACGAACGGAATGCGTTCCCAAGCCAGCTAGGGACGCTCTCCCTCATAATACGTACTAGGGGTACCACTACAACTATTTGAATCATTGAAAATCCCTTTTCAGAGTTTGGGACCACTGTGCGACGACCCCAGGGATGGTGGCCAGCGCGCTTACCAACTGAGCTACCGAGGCCACTTTATTAAAAAAAACGATGAATGGCTTAACCACAATAATGTCATTAAATTGTAATCACTTATAAAAATTTCACCTTCACCAAAAATCGCATATGAGCTTAAGCTTACCGTAGGCAGATTGTAAGCCGATTTGCATGATTTGCACAAAGTAAAACTCAAACAAAAATGCAAGGAAAAATTTCAACACTTGACAAAATATACCACGAACTGAACTGCTTGAACTGGAAAATTTTAGGAGAATGATCCATGCAAATGCTCGGCCTTATATATGGTCTGAACCGGCATCTTTTGTTGTGGAACCTGCAACCATAATTCAAATTTCTCAGAATATGTTTTTTTTTATCTCATTCGATGAGAAAAATTAACATCAAAATACTTCCATCATAATTTAATTTCATTAAATAAAAAGAAAAATTTCAAATCGTGGCAATTAAATTATTGTAGTCTATGTTGAGAGAATTCGATGTGGAAAATATTTTTTATCAATCTCACTTCCACTTGCTATCTCTTTCCTTCTCATTAGTTATATGAGAAATCAAAAATTATTATATATCTTTTACTTGAGATACTTAAGCACTTTTTTTATACCACCAGGGCCAGATAGAGGGAGGGTCATGACCGCCACGGCACGGCACGGGCCAAAGCTCACAGAGGGCCCCCTAAATCCCTGGTAAATAAAAATATATTTTTGTCATAATTTTTCAAATAACTAAATTTTTGCATAAAAATTTTGCACAGCAAAGTATCATAAAAATTGTGCATAACATTGTACCATTTTTCTTTTCGACCTCTACTTTAAAGTTATGTACATTATTTCCATTTCGAACAATTCCTTCCTATCAAGGATATATTTAGTCGTATTATGTAGGTATATGATATAGATACTAATACGAATAATAATAGAAAGAAAAATTATATCGAATAAGTTAATGCGTGTTGGTGCAGTTTTGGGTCGCAATTGTTTATGTATATGGTAGCATCCCAGCGCGAAATATGTCAAGAGCTTGCCAGGAGAAGCGCTTCCACAACATAGCCAGAAAATATCTTTTCCGAAGCGCTCTATTACCATAGCCAAAGGAATCTTTCCGGAAGCAGATTTCTTCCCTGATTTTGGGCTTATTCGTTTTTATTGTGAAAAAATGAGCCATATGCATCTGAAAGCGCAGCAGAAGTTTCAATATTTTCCAAAGACCTCTCTTACCATAGCCAAAGGAAACTTTGCGAAAGCAGATCTCTTCTCTCAGCTTACACTATAAAAAACATTTCCCTAAATTCGGTGGCAACAATTTGTGCCGCAAAGCTTACGCATATTTCGTTAATTTGGAGGAAAAGTACACTTTGGGCTTTGGAGATATGTAGGTCAGTTTCACCTATCTATGGGGAGTTTGATAGGTTTTAATGAATTCCAACCGGAAGAAGGGAAATTGTTTACATATAAGTTGGGTGATATTCAATAAATTAACTAAATGCAACATGAAATTAATGTACATTTTTAGACAAATGCTGTGGAAATATCCATAAAATTTAGAGACATTTTTCAATAAATTAAGGGTAAACAAGTGTTTGCAGTACCTATGATAATGGGGCATAAGTAAATGCGTATTGAGTAATTTTCTGTCGAATGTAGGAATTCTTTCCAAAGGAGCAAGGGAACAATCAATGCACTAGGTTTGCTGAACTATTCAACTAATGTAAAAAATACATTATTATAGAAGGAAATAGACATAAAGTATAGTGAGTTGTAGACATAATGAATGATATTATGCATAATTGGTATACAAAAATATCTCTTTAATATATAGACACAAATACCTCCATTAGTGGTACTTTTCCCTCAAATTAAGATTTCCTAAAATAATTCATTTTTTTATTAAGGAATAGGTGAAAGAAAAAAATGAGTGTACAAAATAGAATAAAAAGGTTTATTTCAAAGAAAAAATAGACATAGAATTTAGCACAGAGTGGTGAATTGTTGCACAAAATCAAAATTATTTATTGGTATCGTATATAACTTTAAGTTCTCACGATTATTGAATTCTTAAAAATTTGAAGACACTTTTTAAAATTATTAATTCGCGCACGTCTTAACCACACAAAGGTCAAAAAAAAACTGTACACAGTGTACACATGCATAATTCATCGGGTTATGCCTTGTATTTGGGGTATGAAGGGTTTCGTTTTTCTATTCGATTTAGTTTTAAGATTTCATAACATACTGTTCACAAAATAATAAAAAATGTGGAAAATAACACAGCATAGGTAAAAGTACATACCTTTCATCTAAAAAATCCTTTTAAAAAGGTCATATACACGATTTGAAAAGAATTTACCCAGAATATGCTTTTTATGTACTATTTGATTAACTTTAGGTAGCCAAAAGGTATATTGCAAATTTTTAAGGGAACACTAGACTTATTTTAGACAAATTCCTTACACTGAATATAGGGAACCGTACATTATTTTTTGCAGTGTAGGCTGACTCATAAGTTATGTGTTTTATTTATTTTTTTTTTTTTTAGAAGACTCATATGCATCTGAAAACGCAGAAGAATTGTCATTATTTAGTAGTCAGTTGATGTGTGCGGTTAATTGAAATTTAATTTAATTTAAAATAAATTGAATCTGGTTTCTGAATAAAAATCAAACTTTTATTAAAGCCCTTATCTTGATTTTCTCTGTATTTCCTATTAGCACTCCGAGAGTGCTACCCTATACAAGCGCTCCGAGAGAGCTTCCCAAGAAGCAGCAGTTTAGCGCTTCCCTCTGCTGACATGCTCACGTTAAAACGATATTAACCAGGATAAGGTGTGGAAGCGCTGCGGGCTTCTTGCATTCCTTTTTGGGCCCTTCCATTTTCCGCTGGGATTTGATACATTTTTCATTCGATTTCTTTCATTCCTATAGTTCCTATTTTTATGTCCTTCGTGTTATACAGTGAAGTCATATAGTGAAGCTTCTTCAATGTTTGTGTTAAGCTCAAGTTTTATAGTGTAAGTGCACAGAACAGGAATAAACGGCTAGCAGAATTCATTAAGGAGCAGTCAAGTTATTCTAATAAGAGTGAAAATCGGTCGATATCCATATGGCAGGAAAATATAATGGTGTGCAAGCCATTTTGCTTAAAAAAAATGCTAATCGCAATTTTTCCAGTTGCGGAAACCATCAACCTTGAATCTTGTTGGTGTTGACAATGTCGAAACATCTAAGGAAGTGATATTTTACTTTGGAATAATTCAGCAAATGTATAATTTCTTTAGCAGCAGTCCACAGAGATGGGAAATTGTAAAGAAAAATTTAACTGCTTGCCTTCATGCTACATCAAACGCAAAATGGTGTACAAGATTCGATGCAGTTTTAAACCCGTTGCAAAATATTTGACGAAAATACGAAATGCAGCAGAATTGTTAAAACTTCAACTACATGCGCGTACTGAATTGCAGGCTATTAGTCAATATTTGGGTACATTCGAATGTGTCATTTTTTCAACAATATGGCTTCAAATTTTAACATTATTGCACCAAAAAGACTTATTTATTGAATTTTGCAAGGCGACTCTGGACCTCGAATTGAAGAGTATAGATAATCTTATTTTAAAAATCCAGGAAAATTCTTTCAAAATCAAGAGACATTCCAGAAAATTCAAAAATTCTACCACACAATTCGACGCCGAAAAGCATTATAGAATAAACGTTTTCTTTTATATTATTGATTCGATTATATCTGGATTAACAAGGCGTTTTGAATCGTTGCGTGAAATCTGTAATTTAAATGAGGAGGAAATAAAAACCTCAACGCATATATTACAACAGAAATATTCAAAAGAAATTTCATATAAATTATGCTACGAATTGATTTTTATGTAGCAGATTTACACAACCAACTTTAATTCAGAATTAACTCCAATAAATTTTGAAACAAAATTAATTGAATTGTTTCCAAATTTGTTTGTAGCATTTAGAATATTTTTGAGTCTACCGGCTTCCGCAGATAGCAGCTTTAGCTTTTTAAAAAGAGTGAAGAATGGACTTTTCAACGATTATAAAGAGGAATTCTCAGAAAAAAAGATCGAAAGGAATTTTTAAAGTAATTTATTTCCTTTCACTCCTCAGTCCAGTTATTAAGGCAGTTATAGTACCTACTTACATTTACAAATTTAGCACTAATACATTTTAAAAAATTTACTTCAAATAAGGTTTAATGATTTATTTAAATGTAAAATAAGTAAAAAACGAGTTTTCAAACAAAACTGAGGCAAAGTCGTATGAAAAAGTAGAAAATAAACTTTTCTTCACACACAGAGGTGGACTCAGATTTTTTGATTGGGACATTTCTCTTGAATATTCTATCTCTTCATGAATCAAATCACCTCTGATTGATCATACTGAAATATATCGGTGATTGTCAGCGAATAAAATCTGAGTCCACCTCTGTGTGTGAAGAAAAGTTTATTTTCTACTTTTTCATGCGGTTTGGCTTCAGTTTTGTTTGAAAACTCGTTTTTTACTTATTATATTTTCTGCCTTTTTCACGTTAACTAAATTGTTATTACGTGCTGCATGGAGATATTTTAAAACAATTTTTAAGTCATGTTTGGTGCAGATCCGAAAACAAAAATTTTTCGAGTATCAAATCGTTGAAGTAGGAACTGCAACGGTTTTCTGAAATTCAAATTATGTTTTAAACAGCTCTTTTTAACTGTATTCCAACTTGATCCCATATATCATGAATTTTCCCGATTTTCCATGTTTTCCACAGACTTTTCCAATCACCATGAATTTTTTTTAAAAACTTATATGAATTTTCCTCGATTTTTCATGCAAGTTTTCATGATTGTTGAAGAGAAAGTATTGATGCCAGTAGGACGGGGGAAAATGATTCCGCATAGCTTGTAAAACTTTTTTGTCGGAAAATTTTCCGGAAAAGCCGGAAAATTCCGGAAATTTTCGGAAAATTTTCCAGAAAAATTGGAAAATTCTGCATTTTTCCTGAAACAGTTTTCTCACTAATCTTATCGATGAAAATTTGTCCGATGATTTTCCCACTTTTCAGGGTTTTCCACGGAGTTTTCCACAAAAGCAACTTTATGCAACTCATTTCGCTCTACAACTTTGTCTTAGGTTGCAAAACGCTCACACGCTTCCTTGGACTGAAAAACTTCGGAAAAGCATTTTACATTAATTTTCCTCGATTTTTTCTGCAAGTTTTCACCATTGTCGGAGAGAAAGTAATGATGCCAGTTGATAGGGCACTTGATCGTGCATAATTTAGAAAACTTTTTTACCGGAAAAATTTCCAGAAAAGTCGGAAAAATCCGGCAATTTTTTTCGGAAAAATCGGAAAACTCTGCATTTTTCCTGAAACGGATTTATCACTAATCAAATTTGTACCAAATTTTCAAATGATTTTTCCGATTTTCCGGGTTTTCCATGGAAAGTTCCGGTTCAAATATTGACAGATTCAATTGTCACGCGACATGAACCTGTGTGCCAAATTTCAGCTCGCTGTGATAACGAAAAGTGGGTCTACGAGAGTGTCGAAAATAGTAAAAAAGAAATATATAAATAAATAGAACAGACAAATTCGTGTACGAGTTAAGGGAATGGCCTCAAAAATTCATAAGTGTTTAACAAAAAAAACACTTTTTTATGTTATATTCGTTTGGTTGACATACTTTTATGATTTTCAGATGGAGGCGGGGCCATTTTTCTGGTTGGCCGGGGCCCCCTTTATCCTCTCTCAGGCCCTGAATACCACCATCAGATTCCTCGTAAAAAATACTCCAAAGTCATGTGCCATATGTTGGTAATACATTAAGTTTTGACAGTTCCGCGCTATTTACAAATTTTGATTCGTGGTTTCGCGGTCGCGAATTTTCCGTGCATTTTTCCGTGTATAGTGTGCTGCTAAGACTCAGGTAAGTTATTCAAATCGAGTTATTTGCATTATTTAGTGTATGTGTGTAATTAGATTGTGATTGTGTTCTCATAACTTGTTTTCAGGTAAGATTTTCCTTGGTTGATTTTCAAATTCAAATTCAAATTTATTATTTACATAACTATTGTACAATTAAGACATAAATATTTTTTATTTGTACAAAAAAATCCAAAATAAAAACAATATGACTAAGTAGTATGTACCTACCAATGGAAGAGAGACAAAAAGCTCAAACAATTAAAGAATAATTAAACTAAAAAAATAAAAAATTACAATATAAAGTAAAAAAAAGAAAGCAATGCTAACTACTAAGATTAACAAATTAAAAACACTACTTCTAATTGTAGTTAAAGTGTTGGACTGGACCACACTGATGGGACTTTGCTACAATAGTAGCAAAATTGCTACCTTTTAAGCATGTTTGTTACCTTGCTACTTTAAATCCAAATTTGATACTTTTTCGCTTTTTCCCATTAATCGTAACAAAACAAGAATTTACTGTGAATGTGATGTTTCAGACTTTCTGGGATTTTTTACTCATTTAAAGAAAACTACTAATACGAGGAAAGGAAAGGAATTGTGGAAAGAGAACGCGCCGATTATAATTTCGTATTACGTACGTCGCATGCGTTTGCATCTTGCTTGCGAGAACGGCGCCGAAGCCGATGCCTTTGCCTTGCTGTTGCTGTGCTGGATAAGACAAAACCGTCATTCAGTACAATTACATGAATACTTGCGTACTGGACTTAAAATCCACTTCAAACTCAAGAAGAGTTTTTGGTTGAATTAATTCCAATTACTTGACTTGAAATTTACTTGAAATTTACTTGAAATGACATTTTACCTTTGACAACTCTGCATTAGGTTCTATACATAGGTGTGGATTTTTAGACAAATGTCTTGAGAAAAGTGCTAAAAAGCACTGCATGAATATCAACAATAATCTTCTTCTTGTTCCTCTTTGCCGTTTTCGCACAAATGAAAAACGTTCAAGTACTGAAGTTGCATTTACATGAATTTTTTTCAAGTAAATCGAACAAAATTTTTTGATTTACTTGACTCAAGTATACTTGAAGTCAATGTGCGTTTACATGATATTTTGATTACTTGAACCTACATACTTAGGCTATCTTCAAGTATTCTTGTAAACGTACTGAGTGACAGCAAGTTGGCGTGGCGTGTTTCTTTCAGCCATTAAGGTATTGTGTTTCTATTTCACTTCAAATGCATTTAAAATTTGCAGCACGTTTTGCTTTGTTTGATCATTGTAATTGTCAATGTCATTGCTTGCTGAGCTGCTGCTGATTGCTGTGTTTGAAAATTGCTATATAAATTAATTACGTATTTATTGCTGCTGTTTGTTGTTGAGATTATATTTATACCTACAACAAAAAAGGATAAGCAAGTAAGAAATTTTGGGTAAAATTTTATTGGCCTTGGTACTGACAATACATCAGTAATGAGAGGTGAAGTTACGGGAGTTAGAGCACGATTAGAGAAATCGAATAAACATTTATTTTATCTTGGATGCACTTGCCACTCCCTCCACTTGTGTTCTGCTATGAAAAAAATTCCTCGGAAAGTTGAAAATGTGTATATAATCATTTTGCCATTATATTAAGACGCAAAGTGAGTTGGCAGAATTTCAAGATAGTTTTAATTTAAATTTAAATAAGATTCTAAAATCAAGCGGTACACGCTGGTTGGAGCTGGAGCAAATCAGTGGTCAGCTTTCCTTCACTACTTCACTCTCTTTACTTTTGAAAGTCCTAATAATTTTGATGCAAATTCAATTCTTGATTGTCTGAATAGTTCGGAGATAAAATTGTATTTATTAAATTTGTACTATATTTGTGCTATATTTTAAGTGTGCTTAATAATCTCAATAAAACCTTCCAGTCTAAAAAAATGTCAATACACAAACTAAGGCATTTAATTGAAAATAACTTCAAAATTTTTTTAAAAAATTGTGTAAAGCAAGAACACATTCAGTTGACTGCAATTTTAATGACGGTTCATTTCATCTCGAAAAATCAAGAATGTTTTTTGGAATTAAATTTGCACAGTTTCAATCTTCAAATGCTTGTGAAAATATAAGAAATATGAAAAATATTGCCATTTTACATAGAATTTTACAAACAAATTGAAAAATGTTTTAATCTTAATGAACACAAATTGAGACTATTAGAATACTTGGATCCAAGCAGAGCTGAGCAAGTACCAACGAAAAAGAACTTAAGTACAAGTACCGAAGGCCTGAGTACTTCAGCGTAAGTACAAGTACCGCATATATGAAAAGTACTTGTAACTAAATACTAAGCCTATAAAAAGTACTGAGTAATTTTTGAAGTACTTTTTTAGAATCTTTGTACGTTGGCAGTAATACAATGAAGTTTATAGATCTCAGTTAATAGATATTAATAAATAAATACTTTTTGAAAACTATCATATTTATAGTAATCAGTGGATACTATTTATTGTTTTTATAGTTTTCGACGGTGCACGTAGAGTAAAACTTTTACTTCTCATTTCTACACTCATATACTATTAGAAGTCCGCTCAATCACCAATTGTCGCCTCCAATAATTCATAAAATTTCCAGTAAATTGAAATCTTCCCTACATCAGGTCGAGGCATCGTTGATCTTATATTGGAGCGAGGCAATGTTTGCTTACCCTAGGTTATGTCATCAAGTAGAGGCATCGTTGACTTTATATTCGAGCGAGACGTTTCTGGTTTTTATTCTACTTGTCCAGTCTTGTTTGTATGTTATTAGTTTGTCTAAGGTTCTTTGACGCACGAGTGCGGCACATGCTGTGACAGTTCTTTCATGCTTTAAAATACAGCAAAAAAGGAGTTGCACTAGAGATTGTGTTTTTCTTCTACGAAAAGTTAGATATTTGTAGGTACTTAATATACTCAGAAACACTTAAGTAAAAATCTAGGTACTTAAGTACAAAGTCTTAAGTCTTAAGTACAAGTAAATAGAAGTAAGTACTTATGTTTCAAGTACTAAGTAGGGCATCTCAAAAGTATTGAGTAATAAGTCTTAAGTAACGAAAATGTACTTTAAGTAGTACTTAAGTCTTTTTTTTACCCCTTAGCCACCTGACGTTGGTCTCAGAGACTCCGGCGGATTTGTTTTTCAAATCATTCTGTTCCTATGCACGCGACGGAAATGTGGGTCCATGTACTTTTTGCTCTTGCCTGCCAGTACGCGCCGTGCGAGCGTAAAAAAATTTGAGGTAAATGTTTTTCTCGTGCGGTCCGAGTGACCGACGTCAGGTACTTACGTTACTTTTGTTAATGTATAAATTGTTTTGTTTTAGTAGAATTATAATGGCTGAAGCAAACATAGAACGATGGTTAGAGCAAACTGATTCAGACTGTGAGACCCAGAATATACCCGAACTTCCAAGTGAAGATTGCAGTGACGTAGAAGATGTTTCAGTGGATCACATCATTGAAGGCGAGTGGGAGTCCGAATCAGAAGTAGAAGATTACAGATCTGAGCTTCAATTTACTGGGAATGAAAACAAGACCGTGCCACCGATGGAAGATTTATCTTCTGACGACGATGTACCCCTGGCATGGTATAAAAACTACTTTGGTAAGAACAGGTTTCGTTGGTCAGCCCATCCTCCAGTTTTCAAGGTCAAGGACTAAGCAGCATAACATCATTCAGCAACCGCTGCAAATTGCGAAAGTTTGTAGGTTCCTTGAGTGATCTCAGATTGTCAAAGATCCTAATTTTTTTTTTAAATGAATAGATTTATGTTAAATTTTTGATTTTTTTTAAATAAATGCATACTTTTTCATAGTTTAATAATATTTGGTGAATTAAAATATAGTGATAATACAGATGTGACTTTAATTTATTTTGATATTTTAAATAATAGTCATTACATTTGGAAAATACGAAAGCAGTCTCCAGGACCGACGTCAGGTGGAAGTGTTACTGAAAAACACGTCAGGTTAAGTATTGCCCAGCTCTGGATCCAAGGAAAATTAGAACAGGCGAAATGACTTCAATACCTCCTTTAGTTGACACCTTTCCTTCTCATAATGAAATAGATATTGAAAAACTTAATTCAAAGTGAAGGTTCCTCATAATCTTTGAAAAGTTAGACCAACTTGTTGATTGTAACAATATTGCTAAAACTTGGCTAAAATTATCAAAACAGAAAAATATTTTGAACAACCAATTTTCGGGAAACCTTACAACTATACATAATTAATTTATTTGTCCTTCCCCACAGTACGGCTGCTGCTGAACAAGCATTTTTAGATTTTAATAACTTAAAAAATAAAAAAACTAAACGTTGAATATTGAAATAGTTTCGGCTGTACTTCTTTGTAGGGAACTGATAGGATATGAAAATATTTTTACACCGTCAAATGAACTAATTAAGTACAGCAGTCTGTATAAATTTTTTTGATGGAGTTTTTATAAAGAAATAAGAGAAAGTTCTCATAATTAATGTTATAAATACAATTATAATAAAATAAAACATAACATTCTATAATTACATACATTTTTTTTATCCGTACTCTGTAGTCTGTTTGCTACCTTTTTGGCGATTTTGCTACCCTTTATTCTCAAATTTGCTAGCATAATTTGCCAGGGAAGTCCCATCACTGCTGGACCATGTCTTTTATCGATTGTGGTAAGTCATTCCATATTCTAATAGCATGGGAAAAAAACAAACGATCGTATAGATACCGAGGACATTTAAACTTAATAATTTTGATTAAATAAATTACTGAGCAGTAATCATGATAAACAGAAATATAGCACCCCAAAATTGAATTCTTAAATTGAGAAACATGATCAAATCTCCTGAGACTATGAACGTATCGGATGATAGAATTAAAGGCAATCTCAATTTTTCTTCTATTATTGTAATCAAGCTTTCCAAATATTTCACATCCATAAAACCTCGCGGGAGGTTATTTTTTTGTGATAAATAGTTGTATTTTATTTAGGTCATAATGTTTTATTTTATTTTATTTGTTATGAAACCTTAGTTATTGTGAAAACTCGATATTTGAGTGAAATACTTTCCCTTGCGACAACTGTCAAAGGCTGAAAATTTATGTGTAATTTTCCTCGAAATAGAAATTTGACTAATTATTACCAAAATTCCATTTCCCACGATGTTATTGTTGTTGTTTTGTATGTACGTATTTATGTTTAGTTTGCATGGGGAAAGTTGAATAACTTGTAGTTTTGTTAGTGTTTCTTATTCTAAGAATTCAGTGTTTATTCAAATGATTTAATTGATGTTTTATTTTTTTATTTCAGATGCTTTTAGATGTACATAGGTACGTAGGTACCTGGTCAACGTGGGAGGAATCTATATGCCAATCGATTTCCCTGGCTTATGATTAACACGTTGACGCTCACTTTGAAATCGGTGATGGACGACAAAAACTACTGTTTGTTTTTTTTTTGTTAATTAGTTGGTTCTTCGGGAGTTCGATCAAGATATCATATTTACAGAATAAAATTAATATATTTTCCACCAAATATTGCTAAAAAATTATGGACGTCTATAGCCGTGCTTTGTTTTTAATAGCTTCGATTTCACTGATACACAAAAGACATCTATAAACGTCTTGGTAACTGTAGAGACCATAACGATAATTGTTGAGAATAATCTAGTAAAAATGAAATAAATATATTTTTATAAACATAAAACTATGCGTAACCTAAAACTGTTGGGCAGGCCCGACGAAAACTAGGTATGGCGGGATGGTATCGACGATTCATTTCGAACTATGCTGATCTAACTGCCTCCATTATGAATACTCTGAAAAATCCCAGTCAGTTCCAATGGACACCTGAAGCCCAGACGTCTCTGGAATTGTTAAAAAAGAAACTTACGTCTGCCCCGTTGTTAGTGAGCCCAGATTTCACCAAACCGTTCGTTATCCAGTGTGATGCGAGCCAACAAGGTATTGATGGAGTGCTGTTACAACTAGATGACGATGGCCACGAGAAGCCGAAATCCTTCGTCTCCAAAAAGTTGAATTCAGCACAGCGAAATCACACAGTCACAGTCCCTTAGCAGCGATCTTAAGTGTACAGAAGTTTCGGCCTTTCATAGAACTTATGCCGTTTAAGATAGTGACTGATCATGCTCGACTTCACTATCGAACACAGAAGAGGAAACTTGAGCGTCGTTGCGGATGCTCTGTCACGAATCCATTGTGACAGCTTCTCACCATCTGAAGATCCTGGTCCGGAAGTTGAACTTAGCTCCCGACATTTTAACTCGTTGGAATATGAGGAGTTGAGGCAAAAAGTTAAATCAACTTCTGATAAACTGCCAGATCTTTGTTGGCTTCGTCTATATTCGGCCTGCTCCGAGAACAGTCGATCCAATTCAGGAAGAAGAAGCTTGGAAGCTTTGGATTCCACAGGGGCTTTGTCTCCGACGTTGTTTCAAGAGCGCATGATCCGCCACTAGCTTCTCACGGGGGTATAGGGAAAACACTGGAACGATTAAGATGACACTTATACTGGCCACGAATGACAGTTGATGTCAGAAACTACGTAAGCTCCTGTGACGTGTGTAAAGAAACCAAGCCAATACCACTCTTAGACCACCTATGGGAGATCAGTCTGTGACAGAAAGACCATTGCAAAGGCTGTACGTCGACTTTCTAGGTCCATATCCCAGGTCAGCGAAAGAAAATGTCTGCATACTAATAATTCTTGACCACTTTTCTAAATTCCCGATTCTTAAACCAATGAGAAAGGCCTCTTCTCTAAATGTATGTCAATTCATCGAGACAGCAATATTTCGTGTGTTCGTAGCTCCGGAGACGATAGTCTCTGACAATGGAGCTCAGTTTTGATCGGCTGAGTTCGCCAGATTACTGGACAAGTATGAGGTCAAACACTTGCGAACGGCAGTCTACTCGTCGCAAGCAAACGCCTCAGAGCGAGTTAACAGGTCTCTATTGGCAGGGATTAGGGCATACATCAAGAGGCAACACACTAAGTGGGATGAGAAGCTAAGCATAGCTAACATAGCTAGCTCCCTCAGGAGCTCAATTCACCAAGCAACCGGCTTCTCACCATACCGGATACTTTTCGGTCAGCAGGTGATCACGTGAGTTTCTATCGCATCCTTAGGAACCTTGGAACTCTTAATGAACCTCTAAGAGTAGATGCTGAAGACAAACTAAGATTGATCCGTGCGAGAGTGCAGGATAATATGAACTATGCATTTGAACAGGGTTCCAAAGCTTATAATCTTTGAGCGAAGCCTGCTAGTTTCAAAGAGGGTCAAGAATTGTACAGAGGAATTTTGCCCAAAGCAATTTCCAGCAGCAGACCAGCGCTAAATTAGGACGTAAATTTGTGAAGTATCGGGTTAAGTCAAAGAAAGGAAGCTCCTTGAAGCTCTTCAAGATCTGCGGGGAAGAACGTTAGGAGTTTATCACGCCAAGGACATCAGGCCGTGATATCCATATTTCTGGGACGTTGTAGATCTGGTGCAAATTTCAATCTTGGTAGCCTTAAGGCATCCAGCCAGCTTAAGTGGTAAACTACAGGATGCCAATGTGCCGCTTAGGACCCTCCCAGCCTAGCGGTCGGCATACATTTTGGAAAGTAGACACGTTTTACCTCAATCCCTCGCCTGACAATGCATCAGAACCCCTCCTACATGGTACCCTACGGCAGATAGGTTGTCGTAGGAATTCCACTTCTATAAATCCGTTGTAAATTTAAGGACTAAAATCTGGAACGTACCTCAATCACGCGTTGGAGACACACCCTTGAACAAGAGTCAGTCGGAGATCAGAGTGAGATGTTAGGGCTGGGGAAACTTTGCGATCAGTTGGTTAAGTTACTGGCCGCGGGGCTCCCTCGGCTCATCTCGGCGAAAGAAGGCAGAGGGGTACTGGCCGACTTTGATTTTTGTCGGTACACCCTTGACTTCCGGCACGGAAAATGATGTCGAGGTCTGATGAAAGACTGACGGGACTTCAGGGATGTGTCTCCGATTCGTCACACTTCAAGTAGATCAAATCGGCCTGGACAATCCTGCTCATTCGCCTGTCATTATTGATAGGAAATGCTTTCATTGGTCGTGGGTCGAGTCTCACATTGGGCGCCCGCAGCGATGAGGCCTATGTTTTCAGACCGGCTAGTTAGAATCCAGTGGCATAGTGGAACCTCTCAGAGGCGCCTCGGTGAGGGATCCTCATCAACAAAATTCTTTCAAGTTGCTGCCAAATGTTTGTTTGATTATCTTATAAGCCATTTTTGCAGCTTCTTTCTAATTCTGAGAATAACTGAAAAAGACTACTATATTAATTATTAAGAAATTTTTCTTCTGTTGACAACGCTACCAACTTAATTATTCTAGTAAATTCAGTTTCACACTTGAAAAGAGACTGAGATAAAATGTATGAAATGTTTGCGGCTATGCACGTCGTTAAATTTTACGAGCACTTTTTCGCAATCTTTTTCTAATTCTAAGATAAGAATAACTGAAAAAGACGACTATAATAATTATATTAAGAAATATTTCATGATTCATTCTTAGAACAAGATTGAAGAAATATGAAACAAATGGATTTAACACTGATATACAGTTTAATCATTTATTTAGAATGCTAAAAATATAGCACGGCTATAGCAGTCATTTGCATCTGTAAGCACTAGCGTTGCACGGCTATAGACGTCATTTACGTCAACTTGTTAAGTTAAATATTTTACATTGGTTTGATTTTTATTAATTCTTTTTCTTTTCTTTTCAGCTTCATTCATCGCTGAACATGAGTGGTATAAATGCTCAATTCTAGTGTGATCCATAATTTTAAAGGTGTAACTAAATTGAGTTAATCGAAAATAAACGTAATATTTAATACAAGCTCATACATTTTTCATTTAAATACCGCTACACTATCCCACCATTATCAGGGATTTACCTGTATTTTATAAATACAGCTACGTTACGGTTACAATTTTAAAATGTTTACTAATGGTTAGTTTGAATTTCACATATATTCCAGGTTAAATAAATTAACTAAAAACTCACACTCTATATAAATATCTTTATAAAACCAAAAAAAAAAAAAAAAAAATTGCCAAACTTATGTGACACTTTTAAATGAGATGCCTTCCGAGACATACCTACCTGCAAGGAGTATCAAAGCCGCGAAAATAAATTCCGCTGGCAAAATAAATACTTATGTCAGCAGCTAAAATACAGTTCATGACATCAGGATTTCTTCTGTCTTACTTCACCTTGGCGCCTTTGTGGTAGTGGATCTTAACCAGATCTGCCTTCCGCAGGTTGAAACTTATCAGAAATAAATGGCCGTGTTACTTGTCACTGAAGTCGGTTGCATCCACAATTTATTTTGGTTTCACAAGCCGAAAAAGAACAGAGAATGTTTTTTCTTTCTTTTGTCCTAGAGGTTTATGTCTTATTCGAAAGTAGATTAATCCTGGCATAAGTTGGCATTTTGCCAGTTTCCAGAGATAGGATATGGCGGCGGGCGCAATGCTTGGATGAGTGGAAAATTTCTTGTTAAAAGTAGGTAATTACGAGTCAGCCACGATTTTGTCACTTGACACGATTTATTACAGCAGAGCCTGTTGAAAGGGAGCAAGTCCTGATTGAATTTGGAAGATCTTAGGTAGTTTACAAAGTAGTACAAGAAAGCTTATTATGGAAATATTGAAATTATTTTAATTCACTGTTTTTCAAATAATAATTAGCAAATGCACTCGGTTTTGACAGAATGGCTTAAGTGAGGGGAATGATTATACATATGCAAGAAATTGTGGTCTATGCATAAATTTGATCCAGGAATATTTATGCTCTACACTTTGCTTATACCATTTGTAGGACATGGAGACACATGAAAGAATTTATCTGTGACACTTGATAGTTATCATTGCCTTACCGGTCCGTCCGATTGTTGGCATAGTCGTGGTCGCAATGTTTTCGCATTAGGATAATGCAAACCATTCTGTAGGATGTTCTGACCCAAGTGTATGCTGAATGAAGAAAAAGGAAATTTCACACCATGAGACTGACATCAAGGAGGAGCAAAGTAATAGACATTGAGTGATAAGGAAAAACTTTTATTCCATGATCCTTACAATTTTTTGGTTAATTTTAATAAGAATGATTTTGACATTAAATGTGATGATTGTCCGTAGTATTATTACGTAAGTTATCTATTACATTTTGTTGGCTTCCACTGTAATTTTGACTGCTAATGAAATTTAAGTTTTCCACTCACCCTAATACTTAATGAAAATTCGTTTAATATTATCTCTCCTTGTTAGTGCATATCAGCTGTTATTCAGGTATTAAAGTCAAAACAGATGCAAAAAAAATGTAAGCGCCATCCCCGTCCCTTTATCTATGAAAACGGAAGTGAACCGCCGAGCATTCGACGAGAAGTCGGTTAAGGCCGGATTACATTACAACGCCGACGCCGGCGTGGTCGTCGTCGTCGTCGTCAAACGCCGAACAAAACGCCGGGCAAGTTACATTAACACTGGGCGGCAGCGCCATATCTTAATTTCCCTTACATTTTACAGTTGAGTTATTTAGTTTGCAATAAAATTTTAAATAATAATAAAAAAGATATTTTCTTTTCCTTCAAGTCCACAATTTTTTAATATAAAATCATTTATTTTCAGACAATGCCCAAATATATAGTAATAACCGAAATTTTTGTCTAGTAACCCAACGAAAAAGTTGACCGATTGGTCCCACTTGTGAAATTGAATTTCCCGTTTTTTCAAATAGACCCGTCTACAAAATTTCACTTCTCTACGTCGACGCATGAGGCAGTGTCCAAATATATAGCGAAAAATTAAAGTTTTGTATGCCAACACAAAGAAAGGGTTGCCCGATTTTCTCCAATTTTAGACCTGTATTTGCAATTTTTATGAAAACGCCGTTTACAAAATTTGAGCTCTTCACGTCGACGTATAGTGAAAACCCTAAGTTTTGTATGGCAATACCAAACAAGGGGTTGCATATTCCAATTTTCCTTTAACTAAGAGCCTTATTCGGAAATAAAAAATTAGCCAAATCGGTTCAAAAGTTCTTACGTGATACCACTACCAGTGAACACAATTCATTTTTATACCCTAGATGAAATCTATAGGATATACTAAGTTTGTCATTCCGTTTGTAACGCACAGAAATAATGACGGTAGAGCAAATTGGGTTGGACACCCAAGCATAATATTAAAAGTTATTTTGATTTTTGCATGTCCGTCCATCTGTCTGGACTTTAAAAAAAGAAGCGAAATTAAGTTCGAAAATGAGACAAATCGGGCAGCTCTTTCGTGGGGTTGCCATACAAAAATTTCGGTTTCCACTATATATTTCGACACTGCCTGAGAATGCGTTGACATAGAGAGCTGAAATTTGGTACCATGTGTTTTTATAGTAATAACAAATAAAATTTCAAAAATGGACTAAATCGAGCCGCCCCTTCTTGGTGTTGCCATATAAAAATTTAAGTTGTTTACATATACTGTGAAAATGATCAGTTCTAGACATTTTTATTGTACTAAAAACTTCTTCAGAACACGAAATATAAAATTGGTTATAATCATTTTTTCTGTACGACGAACCGTTCTAGAAATATATGCGAAAAACCCCTTCAAAAATCAAACTTGCTTAGATCGGTGAGCATACGAAATTTTATATGGGGATTAATCTAGGGTATTATAAGAATTGGTCCAATTTTAGCTTTTTACATGTTATTTATATAGATACGCGTGTACGGCAAATTAGAACACTTTTTTCTTGTTATTTTTTTTTTAACTTCTATGAGGGTCCTCCTCGAAAAAAGAAATAAAAAAATCGTTTGAGGCCCCCTTGAATGCGTTGGTTGCATTGGCATAGCTACGCCACTGATAAGCTTATTAGTGGAGTAGAAAGTTTCTAGGATATTTTCAGAATGGCGAACACGCTATCTCGGCACGAGTGGAACATTAAACAGCTAGACAAATATATATCACGATTTGCCAAGTATCTTGGACTTATTATAGGTTCTATCAAAATCTATAAGAGGCTTGCTCACGTTTTAAATAAAAAAAATTATACAGCCAACGTCAAAGCACAGTTTTGTTATCAACATAATTATTTTTCTCCCAGACACTGAAAAGCTATTAACTTTGTCCTTTTTAGAGACACTATTGCAACCGCTCTTGATGAATGCGAATAAATTGATTTTTGTAAGGAATTTTAGAAAACTTCTCACAATTGCATCCTTATTGAAATAACACAACTTAGTTTTTATAAAATTACAATTTCATGTGTCATCATACACGACCGTGCTTTTTTAGAAGAGAGATCAAGGAGGATTTAAATTTTCCTTTTTCTTTCCCTTAATTGTATCATTGCTCCACTAAATTCTCTTTTTTTAAAGTTTAGACGTTTTATGAATTTTCCATTTTCTTTTGTAAAATTATTTCTGAACGGTATGTTATTAGTTCTCAAACTTTCGATTTAGTTATTTAAGATTGAATAAATTTGCAAGCATTTTGTTCAGCCATTTTGTTTTGCACAATTTTTATGAAACCATCGACAAAATATTAAAACCTCTTCATATCAAATGTTGCCGGGCTTAGATTTTTGAAAAAAGTGTTGCATTTTTTTTTTTAATTAAAAATCTCAAACAAAATGTGTTGTTTTTCGGCCGGGCTTAAAAACTTTTTCATGTACACACTAATTTTTATTCTTTTTCGTACATAGGTTTTCCAAACATATTTGTAAATGCTACCGGAGCTGTTTTTTTAAATTTTTTACTATTTTTCATGTTATAATTACTTTCATAAGATTAAAATTGAGACCCCTGTAACTTGAATCAAATTTTCTGCTATACATGTATTTTCACACGGGAATGAAAATTGAGGTAACTTTATTCAGGAACCCAAGGACAGAACAAATCCCTAAGTAGTTAAGTTTATAAAAATCAATGTGTAAACTTCTATCTTGATAAAAAGTGAGTGATTTGCAGATATGTGCATAATTTTGAATAGCACCTACTTTATAAGTATTATGGGTAATCATTGATAATTTGATTAGAGCGAAAGCTCACGCTACTATTACCTATATCGTGGCCCAATATTCAATTCGGTGCGGTTGTGACATCATGACTTTAGCTAGCAGCAAGTGTACGACTAATTACAGTCATACCCCGGTTAACGTTGCCCCGAACAACGTTGTTTCGCTGTAACGTCGGACCGCTATGTTAACCATACCCCACTGTAACGTCCTGTTGCTTCGCTGTAACGTTTTTTTTAAACCGTTTTTTCTATGCTAATGCTAAGCAGGCGGTGGTGTTTGAAAATTTGGTTTTGTACATTAATTTTCATTTGTTTGCAATTGCTGAAGTTTGTTTTAGTTATTGTTTGTGCAAGAATAATTTAGCTAGTTGTGTTTTGTGTCCTTACTTTCATATTTAGTAGGACATATTTTGTTTAATTTATATATATTTTACTGTAACTATTCAAGTAAGTATATTTTATATATGTATGTAAGTAGTCACTACTATTCAATTTCATATTTTATTGACAGTATGTATGATGCCCAACAATAATGTTGCTAGTGCGAAGAAAATGAAAAGAAATCATTTAACTTTAAAGGTTAAACTAGATGTCATCAAACGGGTTGAAACTGGTCAACGAGTAGTGGATATAGCATCTTGGTATTCCACCAACATCTATAAGAACCATTATTAAAGATAAAGACAAATACAAAAAATATGTCATAGATGCAGTACCCATTGAATCAAAAGCGATAAAATCTAGAAGCACTATCATGGTAAAAATGGAAAAACTTTTGCTGATATGGATTGAAGATCAGACTCAACGTAACATGCCTTTAAGTCAAATGTTAATTCAAGAAAAGGCTCTTCATATTTACGATGATTTAAAAAAAATAATGGGGGACACTTGCGAAGGACAAACGTTCAGTTCAAACAATGGTTGGTTTGATAGATTCAAAAAAAGATCTGGTATTCACAATGTTAAATTGTTAGGAGAAGCAGCTAGTGCTGACAAAGAAGCTGCATTCGAGTATCCGAACAGATTTAAAGATATAGTCAAAACAGGTGGTTACAGCCCCCAACAGGTATTTAATGTTGATGAAACTGGACTATTCTGGAAAAAAATACCAACCAGGTGGTCCTTTATTGCTCAAGATGAAAAGGTAATTTCTGAACATAAGCCTGCAAAAGATAGGCTAACTTTACTGCTTGGAGGTAATGCCACAGGTGATTTTAAGCTTAAACCAATGCTTATCAATCAATGCTTAATACTAGGGCTCTGAATGGGTGTATTAAGAACAGATTGCCAGTATTTTGGAAGGCAAATAAGAGGGCTTGAGTTACTAAATCAATTTTCCAGGAATGGTTTGTTGAATATTTTTGTCCTACAGTCAAAACGTTTTGTACCAATAACAATCTGGCAAATAAAATATTACTGATACTAGATAATGCTCCTGGCCATCCAAAAGACTTAGATGAACTGTCTGAAGGTATGGTTAAAGTTGTATTTTTGCCCCCGAATACCAGTGTTGGGCAAAATGTAATCTGATTAATGATTAACAATTACAATTAACCATGTAATCTGTAATCAGATTACTTTGTAACAGATTACTAATGTAATCCATTTCCATAATTACATAATGTAATCGATTAACGTCTAATGTGATTACAAGTTAATCTGATTACACATTAATCGATTACAAGTTAATCCCTCTACATGTTAATCTAATTAATGTGATTACATTTAAGACATTTAAGATATTTAAGATATTTGTATTCTAATTCTTCATAAAACTCCCTAAAACTAATTTCGTACGAGAACAATACTATTTTCTTTCAATTCATTTCATTATATTATTAATTACTTTTAAGTAATCTACAAAGTAATCTGTTACAATGTAATTAGATTACAAAATAATCTAATTATATTGTAACAGATTACACATTTGATAGATTACATATTCTCTCATAAGTAATCTGATTGATATGTAATCGAATACAATTTAATTAGATTACTTTGTAATTTGACTAAACTGTAATGGAACTATTAATTTAATTACACTGCAATCAGATTACGCCCAACACTGCCGAATACAACATCAATATTACAGCCTATGGATCAATGTTCAATTGCTAATTTTAAGCATTATTATCATAAGTTTTCATTTTCCCAAGCTCTAAATGCCAGTGACGATGACACTGGCATGAATCTCAAACAGTTTTGGAAAGAGTTTAATATGTTAAAAGCAATCAATTTAATTGAACAAGCATGGAATGCAGTTTCGCTAAATTCCATGCACGGTTCTTGGAAAAATCTATGGCCAGAATGCGCTGATGATTTCAGAAGTTTTGTAGAAACTACTGCTGATATTCAGGAGGAAATTGTGTCACTGGGAAGACGTCTGGGTTTTGCCGATTTGGATCAAAATGATATTGTGGAGCTAATTAAATCTCATAATACTGAATTAACAAATGAAGAACTAATTGAATTGGACAAAAACAATTTGGAGGATAAAGAAGATGATACGGATGGAGTTGAGGCTAAAATTTTTAAATTGGAGGAACTTAAGGATGCATTAACATATCTTGAGAAAGCTAAAGATATATTTAAAAGGTGTGTCCAATATTAGAACGATGCTCCAAAGTAAACAGAGAAATTGATAGTGCGGTATGATCTTATAGAGAGTTGTACGATAACAAAAAGAAGCCTTCAGTATAGGTTACATTGCATCAATATTTTACTAACGCGTCGAGGAACGTTTAGTTATTCATGCGAATCGTCTGAAGAAAGCATGTAAGCTCAATAAATGTCTTTTTATTACTTTTAATTAATTTAATAAAAAAATTTAGTTTTTGAATTTTATATTATTATATATTTTCCCTATAATAATAGTAATCAAGTGTTTCTTCAAATGAATTTAATAATTTTTTAAGGTTTGAATATAATAGTTCTTAATTATGTAAATTGGTATATTAGCAATATTTTTTCTATCAGGATAGTTAATTGTCCCGTATAACGTTGTTTCGGTTAACGTCGCATTTTTCTGGAACCATTTAACAACGTAAACCGGGGTAGGACGTATGCAGTTTGCAGTATCTAAAGATTTTTACTTCGCACAGTTAAATGCTTGTCGCATCCACTGCTGTTGTAATTAAGCATTAAGCCATGGTTTAGTAATTCACTTCGCATAGTAAAATGCTCAGCTGGGCTTACTGTTTATTTACTAACAGTATTGGGGTCTCCAGCTGACGGCAGTGACTGATGTAATGCGCTGCGATTAATTGCAAGGTATTGCACTGGTCACTAGGTCAGAATCGCTTGTTGTGTTTTTGGCGATTATAAGTTGTGAGGTAGGATTAAGTTCAAATCGTGTTCGAAGGAATTTAAGTAAATAAAGTTTTATATGTGAATGACGCGAGTTTTTATTTGGGGACACGACACCTACATAGTTAAATTTTTGGAAGCTCGGAATCGAGAACTTTATTTTCTGCCATTCAGCCTAAATATAAAATTTTAGACTTCCGCTAATTGATTTTTAAACTAGTACCGTACACTCTAGCTAGATGAAAATAAAAGTTAAATAAAAGGAAAACCGAAAGTTCTGTATGGCAACACTAAGAAAGGGTTCCACAATTGAATTTATTTTTGAACTTTTATTTAGTATTTTTATGAAAACGCTCTCTACATCAACGCGTTCTCAGGTACTGTCCAAATATATAGTGAAAAATAAAAGTTTAGCATGGCAACACCAAGAAAGGGCTACCAGTCTTATTCCATTTTTGAATTTGTATTTGCAATTTTTATAAATATACCATGTATAAAATATTTGCTCTCTACATAAACACGTTTTCGGGCAGTGCCCAAATATATAGTGAAAATGGAAATATTTATATGGCAATCCTAAGAAGTAGTAGCCCGATTTGTCCCATTTTTGAACTTAATTTTACTTCTTTTTTTTTAAAAAAAAAAGCCCGTTTACAAAATTTCAGCAGACTAAATGAATGCATTCTCGAGTTATCATGCAGATAGACAGACAGACGGAGATGCAAAAATCAAAACAACTTTTAATATTATGCATGAGTGTCCAATCCATTCTGTTCTATCATTATTTCTATGCGTTTCAAACGGAATAACAAATTTAAAATACATCTAGGGTGTAAAAAGCAGTTAGCAATTCTTTACAAATTTTTGCCGGCTAAATAGCGGCTAAAATGGCAACTCTGTGGCAATTAACGTCAAAAATTTCCTAGATCCGGCACTGTTTGGCACTGACATATAATATTTGGACTTATAAAGGGCCGCATATCTCAAATAGCTTAGGGCCCTATCAAGTGTAAATCCAGCCCTGATTATAACCATCACTAAATTTTCGGCTGCTCTTTGCTTGCTCTCCTAACCTCACAAAACTGTTAAAGACATAATCAATCAATAAGAGGTAAGAAAACCTAATAAATGAGTTTATGCCTGACGCCAGTTTTTGCCCGCTTAAAAGTTGAATTTTTTTAAAAGCGTTGTTATAATTCACCTCTCCTATAGAAAAATAATTGCCAGGCAAAAAGAGAGTAGAAGACGAACCATAATATGAAAATGGGAGGAAATGAACTCGTTTTACCCTTAATCCGGTTTTAGGGTTCTTATAGCATCTGAATTTTTAAGTCCCCTTTCTTTGATGTCACATAAGACATGCATACCGCCATGCGAAATTACAGCGCTCTATGTCTTGTTACCCTTGAAATAAAGTGATAAATTAGGATAGGCCTTAGGAGTCGAATTTTTCAAAAAAAAATTCTTAGTCCACGTCTTGGGTATAAAAACAGTCCCCATGCAATTTCAGTTTCTTTGGCCTCGTTGCTCCCGAGATACAGTGATCAGTTAGTGAGTCAGTGAATCAATGGTATTGGGCTTTTATAGTTATGTATGTACATATATACACACACACTCCAATTTTTTTTCGAATTATGAAAGAATAACACAACCGAAAAATTGAATCCAATAATTCATTTTTCAGCTACTTATTGTGAAGTAGCCTCTTAAAAGTTCATAAATTCATCATAATGGAAATACAGACCGCCTTCATAGTAATTATGAATGATTATTGCATAAAATATTCAAACCAAATTTTTCTTTCGGTTTAACTTGGACACAAGAATTCTCAGATCAGATAAACTCTTAGAAGCATTTCATATTGTCGCGAGCTTAGAAAATTACTGTACCAATTATGAACTGTATTAAGTTCCCACCACAAATTCCCGCAAGAAATCAATAATGAAAATCCTAGAAATCCAATGCGACTGGAAAACATTTGACCAAGCAATATCCAGCAATGTAATACCTCTTAATTCCTTAAGATCCTTCTAATATAGCTAAAAGCCATATATACCTACCTACAACATCGTTTGTCCGTTTTCCAAGGCATTAGGTCATTGAATGAGGAAAAGAATCGCATTCGAAGGACTTATTGCACATCTACAGGACGTTTCTCGCATTTTGTTATATTAGAAACACCCCTCAATTGAATCATTTCGTACGTGAAAGTGTTTGCCAAGAATGGAATGAACAGCTTCATGAACCCAATATAAGAAGGAAGAAAGCAGTCGAGATATGAGCTGACCAAATAACTTCGATTACGGGATAAAATGGGCATGTCCTCCTCCATGTTTGTCGGTTTCGGGTGGCTGAAGCTAAAAGGACGAAGAAAATGGAACAATAAAATGCTCTCCCTCATAGAAACGAACTCAAAAAATATTTACCGTTCCCGGATGTGACACATCAGCTGCACACGTTTCTCGGCCTGATAATATGAGAAGCACATCAGGAAGGTATTTGAATTGCCTTTATTCGATGTTAAACGGTTTTTATAGATCGATTATGTGTCTCGTTCTAGATTTTGTGAGCACCTTGCAAATTCCTCGGTTTTTCCATTGGTTTTTAATTATTCTTTGAGTTTCCTGGATTATAACCAGTTTTTAGTGCTGCTAAGTTAATTTGTTTGAATTCCAGTCATTAGGTATGAGCTAGTCTTTAAATATGGCAGGTTTAACAAAATTGAAATTTTTTAATTTTTGATCTAAACAAAGAGGTAAATTTTGAATTTGAAAGCTGACAGTATGGTCACTAAGAGTAAAATATATAACTCAACTGCTCGCTTTGGAATATCCATTAATCCATTTCGTTTTTTTTAAGGAGCTAAACAATGGAGTAAAAAGACATCACTCGCCAGACCTGATCCAGATCACAAAAAACATTGTTGGCTACTGCGATTAACTCATTTGGATGCAGAAAATTTTTCCGTTGGATTATTATCTCTTCCCAAATTTTTAAATAACTTTTATCAACTCACAAATCCCTGACTAAAAAACTTTGTGCCTGAGCGGTTGAACGATGGAGCGCCTGGGTGCCCGGGAGTGCCGTTCGTAACTAAAGAGTTTTAGGGTAAACGTGGATGGATTTAGATGACGTTTTTTTTTAATTTAGAATAAGGAAATGAGGAGCTTTCCGATGGGGTAAAATTTTCTTACGTTTTGGGGCTTTTGGGATGGGGATGGTAACTAGCACCCTTGGGGTTGTCCAATTTGGACCGTGTGCGTTTTGAGTCGAGAGTTGAGAGAAGTAAGTATAGAGTGGTGATTTGAGAGTCGATAATCGAGAGCCGACTTTAGAAAAGTTAAAAAAGTTAAAAAAGTAAAACAAAAAAGTTAAAAATGTTAAAAAAGTGTAAAAAAAAAATAAAAAGCGTTAAACAATTTAAAATAGTTAAGGAAGTTAAAAAAAAGTTAAAAATGTTAAAAAAAGTACAAAAAAAGTAAAAGAAAAGTAAAAGTGAAGTTAAATCGTAATTCGAGGGACGAGAGCGGAGAGTCAAGAGTAGAGAGTGGAGAGTGTGTATAGAATTTATGAGTAAAAAATAAAAAATAAAATATGTGAAAAAAACTTTTAAAATAAATAACTTTCGTACTTACATGAATTGCACTAAAAAGTAAAAAATATTTTTTTTCTTTTTCTGTGATATACACAAGAAAAGTTTCGTTGCAAAATAAGAAATTCTACAACTTAGATTAAATCTTAAAAGTTTGGGTATTTGCAGTTAGACAATTGTGATTACATGTAGTTATGGATGCCAAAACTTTTAAGATTTAATCTGAGTTGTAGAATTTCTTATTTTGCAACGAAACTTTTCTTGTGTATATCACCGTGCCATACAAAATTTTGGTTTGTCTAGGTGAGTACTATCACTTGTTACGCTACCCGTTGATGCGTAATGTGGCTAGCTATACTGATAACGGGGTGGATTTTTGAGCAACGGTGGTTCCTTTTGTTTTGGGCGCCACGTAGTTTTTTTTTCTGAAAATCCAGGTACTACGAAACTCATATAAACAGGAAAAAGAACCCAGATCTTTCGAAAGTAAAACCTAATTTATTCTTCAAGCACTTTTACAAATAGAACTCTTAACACACTTTCGTCTTTTCCAAATATATATATATATATATTTATACCGATATGTGAAATTAACTTCAATTAAAAAAAAATCACGCAAATATTATGATACTACAATGTGTATAGTTATCTTGTTGTGTGGAGATTTAATTATTTAACAACCGAAGCGATCAATATAACCAGGAAATAAAATGTAGATATAGTAAATCAGATCCAAACACTTTTCTCGTTTTCCTCCTTGTTCTCTTTTTTTTTTTAAGTAATACTTCCACGCTTTTTTTTTCACTCAATTTATTAAAATTCTTTAAAAAAAAACGTAATCACCATCTGCTTTCTGTGCTCGATCGAGAAGAAGTGTCCGCCTTGATTTTTTTTTCGGACTCCCTCTCCAGCCCGGAAAAGTTCTTTTTTCGTGCAGTCGTCAGTGATGCTCTCCAGCCGGGGGGTTTTACTTTTCGAGCACCTTTAATGTTTAGGTCTCAACCTCACCACTTCTGGTTATGCATCCATTAATAATAATGTAGCAATTATGACAGACTGATTTCCAATTCATGAGGGAGATTATTATGCCTTTTTTTTTGGGCTGTTAATACTTGTCCAATTTTGATTTCATATTTTTGTTTTGTGCGAAGACTTCTTCTATGTCATTCGTTACAACTTTGTTCTGTTCGAGGCTTGTTGTATTTTTGAAAAGATCTGGACTGATTTAATGGTAAATTAGGTGATTTTACACGTATCTCCACACTAACAAAACAAATAAAAAAATAAACTTTAAACTTTAGTATAATTTGACTTATGCCTTTAGGCTACAAAAAAAATCATGATAAACTAAACATATAGTTAGCAACGAGATTGTACATATGTATAACTAATTCAATCCTTTCAATTATGATGCTCATTGTCGCTTTTCCCTTTTTATATATCAATGCGCGTTATTGGTCCCGAATCCCATCAGAGTGCACCTATGGCTCAGTTAATGATCAATATATACGTGAGTAAATCCAATTATTGAAGCGTGTATTTTCCTTCTAATCTGCCATGTAAGCCAAGTTCTTTTATGTGGTTGGGTAGACCATGTAAGCCCAGTTCTTTTACGTGGTTGGGTAGATTTCTGAAAGTGGAATTTGTGGGAACTATCAGCTATTCTTATAATTTCCACGACCAAAACCATATGACACATAACACACTTCCTGCTCTAATGACCTCCTAAGGGGAAACACTCTGTATAGGTCTTATCGTTCTATTTGAGACATCTAAACAGCTTAGTAGTAGTTAGAACATCCTGCCTTTGAAGAATATTGTCGTTAAGAACAATCGTCGGCATACGCGAACAAGGAACATCTTACCAACACGGAAACAACCTAATCACGGTACGATAATTTGGGATTGAAAATCACATCAATATTTTTTTACTTTACGAACGTAACTTTTTTTTAGGCAAGTGAACAGGAGAACCCATCCCAAGCACGGAGGCCATAGCGGCTCATTGTGTTGTCCAGCTAGAAGCTGCCCATTCACTGAAACCTCCTTTCTTCTGAATGAAGCGCATCAGGTCTTCGTGATCAAGATTTTTTCAGCTCATCCACAGATAGAAGGGCAGACCCTACAGTAGCCACTCTGCTCCGGCCGGAAACGGACACCAAAAGTGTTCGGTTGTCTTAGGCTCCCCCTTCATACAGGACAGACACTCAGGGCTGTCAACAACTCCCATCCTTGTTAGATAAGCATAAAGAGTGAGCTGTGGGCGGTGATGACTCCAATCACAATTCTACATTGTTTCCTGCCGAGTTCCATGAAAAAATTGGAGATATTCCCATTGGGTCCATCAAGAAAGTTAAAACAAGTTGTAAGTTGATTGGCAGCAATTGCTGCCTAATTAGGCATACCGCTTTTTTTCTGCCCCGTTACACTCTACCTACTGACTTTGAATTCCGTAACCTCTGAATGGTTATTTTCACAGTTGGCATCGTTTCCAACTTCGTTTTCTGACAAAGATGCATTTGAAAGAATTTCCCTGATGTATTGGTAACACGATATGAAACCATCGACAGATCTATTTTAGTGGAATTGATTTTCACAGGAATTGGACGTGTTGATAATGATCGGATAAAAAACTTATGTGTAGTGAGAATTAGATAGGGGGGGGACTTAAAATGGTGCTTAAATTAAGCGGTTAACGCACGCAAAGAAATCAAGCAAAACTAGTATGGAAAGTAACGCGATTAAGCAATCGATTTTCGGTAAGATTTTCAGTGGGGAAACGTGAACCGAGGATACAGGTCTAATGGACAACGCTCAGGCAAGTTCAATGAGTTTTGACCACTAGTTTTTTTTCCTAAACCTGTTATTAAGATTGCAAGGGCGTAACGAAGAAATGCGGGGGGGGGCATGGGCAACCCCCTTCTTCCAGTTGGTGTCGCCCATTTGATACGCACTGCCATATTGCGTCCACTTCTGTCGATGCCGTAATTCCAGTCACTGAGTTGGTACTACTGCCACGATGGGAATATATATGATAAGAATAGAAATAGAATAATCTTAAATGTGTTTTGATGTTTTTGTGTGTATTGATTTTTCGCGTACCGCAGCCACACCTCACGTCCAGAACACTGATGAATCGGGCCTTGAGTTTCTTTTTAAAATTTTGTAAAAACGGCACAAATTGAGTGGATAATAAATAAATAAATAAATGTGTTTCATTGTTTATTAAATTGTGATTAATCTTTTGAAGATAAGGAAAACAGTGGCTTTCTGATCCATGTCGAGATTTTAGCAGATAAACTTGAATTTCACGATCTTGAAAATAAGCAGTTCTTAAGTGTGTTCAGATGGCCTTGGACGCGGCCTTAGAGACCCATTTTTCCGATCCCTTTGGGACATGGGACATCTACGGTCGCCCCCCCCCCTAGCAAAATCCTGGAGGCGCTACTGTAACATTTTATATTTTCTTGAAATTCACAAAATTATCTATGGGAATACTTACACCATTTCAATTACAGCGGAGAATTTTTGGAAGTTCAAAGCTGAAAACAGCTTTGCAATTCCGACTTTAGTACTAATTTTTTTAATTGTAACTTGGCGCCATTACTAGCCACATGTTATTGCATGCTCATATTTTTAAACCCCATCATTAAAATCACAGCAATATTCGGGTGAGTGCACAAAGTAAAATAGTACATTAGGCCGGCATTACCAGCCTTTGCCACCCCTGAATCAATAAAAAAAAGTTAAAACAAACAAAAACGGTTAGGAAAATTGAAACATTATAAATTATTTCTCGATTTAGTGCTTCCAGCTTACAATAAAAACCCCTTAGAGATCTGATTCTTGCACCCACCCATCATATTTTCTCCTGCATTGACAATCATCAAAGCTCTCAAAATTCAATATTCATTTCAAATATCATTTTATTTGTGTGCTCTGCACACATTTCCCATATATGCGAAAGTACCTCTCAGCCGCCTTAAACCATCTAAATTTATGTCATTTTCCTGCCAGATACAACAAATGGCTATGAAATCAATAAGATAGAAAATTTATGTAAGAAAGTTGGAGCATATCATTTTATTACCTTCCAAGCCATTGCCAGGGCCATTTACGGAGTGTCTATAAACCAGAAAATGCAGAAAGGTATAGGTATAAGCTGAAAACTTCTTCTCCTTACATAGGTCACATTATAGTAGAGCAGATGAAAAGGCAAGACGTTAGCTGGTTACCTGAAGTACTAATTCTGCCTGTATAAAAGAGTCTAGAGCTTCTTGGCATTACATTTTCCCTCCAACTCCACCTTAATGTGCCTGCGTCCAAAATAAATTTCTGAACCAATTTCATTAGTCCCAGCAATTATTGGGGAGCTATTTATTACCTTCCTTCTTAGTTTTGTAGCAATTACCTATCTTGTGCTAAATCTTTGAAGGTTATGTGTAATTCTTGAAAATAAGGTCAACCGGTTTTTAAAGACAAATTCTTGCTTCCGTTTTTGGACATTATGAATTACCTTTCAAACGAGCAGTTTATAGCGCATATTTAAAGGAATGTTGGCTTCAATGTACATTGAAAGTTAATTGAAAAATGTGGAAAAAGTTCTAAAATTCCTTCGGCTTTCGAAAGCTAACTTTTTGCTTTTCTCTTCGGTTAGCAAAACACAAAATACCTGGTTTTAACTAGAGTATCAAAAGAGCCACATGCATGCCAGAAATGAAATTGTTCCTATCCAATCTATATACTGGATACAAAAAGGTTTCAACTAACCAACCAAAAATAGAATTCACGAAATTCTTTTCTGGTAAAATAGCTACCTATTAGGCACAGCACAACATAGTAGAGCATAAGCAAACGATCTCATGTATAATTCCTGGCATGTGTTTGTTATCCTGCTAAGAAGATATTCTCTCTAAACGAATATTCCAGGGCTTCATAACTCATGCCGAAGAATAGCATCAGAAGGTTCGGTTCAGAACTTCACATAGAAAACTTATGCATGCGACAGAGTTGAAGTAGTAGTATTAGTACTTTACTTCCGGCTTCTTCCCATAGTTTTGTCAGCTCGAAACACTATGCTCCTACTATGCCAAGAATTTCAGAATTGCCGAGGGTATGGCTATGGAATCTTTTACAAAGGAGCAAAAAAGTATCCAACGAATAGTTAATACACACACTCCTCCTGGTCTCTTTTCAAGTATGTTCAGATTCATGTCGGGTTTCTGCATAATTACGAGGGAGGTAAACAGGTTCTTCGCATTAATTACCACAGCAAATTCTTTTGCCGAGACATGGTATTCATATAGTTTTTGAAAGCAGGAAACGAACTGTAGAAACATTTTTTTCTTTTCTTTTATCCGCGAGAATACTGGATAAGCAGAGACTAGACATGTACCCAGGACTTAAGTACTTTTAGTAGATATTTTCATAGAAAGAGTTAACTTGTGTTGTAAATGTACTGTGATGAAGTAAATCGATTAGTAAAGTGTCAACATTTTATACATTTTCTAAACGTGAGTGAAAAAAAAATTATCTGAGGTCGTTGCCTTTTTAAAAATGCACTTTCCGTTATTTGACTTTCAAATGAATAACACGAGCACTAAGTAGGTATATATGAATAAATGAAGTGTTACACTTGACACATGGCTTAGAGTAATTATAAATTATGTTCTATGAATAAACATTGCTATAAGCCGTATCTGGCGCGAAGGACCAGTGTCGTATACTGTTGGAATATAGCTAATATAGGTACTATTGCTCGGATTACCATTGTATTCTCCTTAAGCTAGGTGACAGATCCAATAAAGTTTCATTTGACAGCTTGTAAAACTTATTATTTGAAACATTCACTCTATTGCAGCATTTGCATGCCTACCAGCACGGACGACAATAACAATCTCTCGTAACTGTCATACAGGTGATTAAACTCCACGAATAAATTAACTGCTTGCTACTACTCAAGAATTTCTATATTTTTTTATATCATAATCAAATTAATTTTCGGTAGACCTTCCATCTTTAAACATGGACCTTAGCTCTCCCAGAATTTCCTTCACGTAGGTACTGTTAGTAACATCGAACATTGAGATACGACAGCACTTTATTGTCAGCTCCACCGTCTCTATATTCTAGTAAATTTTGTAATTAAGAAATTCGTCAAAGCTTGACAAAGTGCTCTTCAAGATGCTGAGCAGTCTTACTCTCACTTTTGACCATGTGACACATCAGCTGTAATCCCATTAGCCAATTAATGACTAACGTTACATATATGTAACACTGGCATTCCAACGAAATAGAGGCAAAATAAAAATAGTCTCCCAACTTCGGCGAATTTTTTAATTAGTTTCATAGAAACTTACATGTGTAATGCAAACAGAATAAAATTCATTGTGTTTTAAAACGTGTATTAAAATGGTGAAAAATATAAAAAGAAGAAACCTAAAATATGGGAACAAGGAAATAGTAATTATCTTATTTTCTTATATTCTTTAAATATTTTTGAATTTCTGAATATGTAGTTTTATTTAGAAATAAACTAAACGTGAGTTTGATAGCTGAGGTGGAGACAAGAAAAAAATTATAAGGTGAAGGGGGATAAGACGCGTCGTTTCGGCGGTAGGGGGGTTTTTAGTACTTCTTCCACTTTACACCCTGTAACTATCTTGATATACACCCCATCATTAATTTTGCTACTGACGATGGTAATCGCGCCTGCTATTATGCAATACCACGAAAAATTAGCAAAATTAATGAAATTATGAATCATAGGAAACAGGAATATCTAAAAAACGGTTGCATTTAGGTAGGTACATGTGCAAAGTCAAATTAAAGGTAACATTCAGGGGTTTCTAAATCTTGTAATAAAACTGTATAGTTATCATGCATTTTGGCGGGAAAATCGTTAAAATTTGAAGAAATTATGATTTTTTTTCCAATTTTTTTACTTTGACGTCCTACTACTTCCTACGGAAGGTGACAGGAAGGCTGACTGGGCATTCATTGGAAAGCTTAGAAGGTTTGCTATTATCTGAGATGAAGCTACCTTGATAAGGTGTATATCAAGATAGTTACAGGGTATAAAGTGGAAGAAATACTAAAAAATCTTAAACCCCCTATCGCCGAAATGACGCGTCTTATCTCCCCCTTCACATTATAATTTTTTGCTTGTCTCCACCTAAGCTATCAAAACCTTGAGCTAGGTGGACCAATTATGAAACACCCTGTATATAACGTTAGTCGTCTTACAGCAATACATGAATTTTTGTTTTCTTTTATTAATTTTTTTTTACGCTGTTTAACTGTTTTGTAATGTAGCTGCAATTGAGACTTACAGCTATATTACTGCATTTAGGTAAGTCTAGTGTGGCGGTATATTAAATAAAAGATATGCGGGCTTCTGTTCACTATTACGATTTATTGTAAGATAAACTGTTTGGGTACAATTATAAACTCTGGGTCATTAAAATAATTGCATTTAATGCGTTTATGTATTAATTATTGTTCTTCACTTTAATTATTTCACTACGCACTTATTTTACCCGTCTATGGGCATGTACAATCAATATGCAGTTTTGCGTGGCATGTAATTGACTGGATGTACAGCAGACTCTAAATCTACAATTCACTGATCTTCTTTGTTCTGAAATTTACTCTTAAATTAACTTACTAAATTGTTTCTTCACAGTTTGATGTGAAGAAATATATGCTAAAAAACCTTCACCAATAAAATTCATTCAATTTTTAACAAAACTGTATAAATACTTTAAACAAATTGCCTGTTGACACAATATTACACGATTGACACCACCAAATTGAAGCATGTAATAACGTACCTTCCCAAGTAACAATTTTTCAAATTTTTGGTGACTGAAGGTGATGGGTAGTTTTATAAGGGGTATATAATGGTTGCTCGGTTATTTAAGAATTTTAGAGGTTATATAAGAGTTTTATAATATTTCCAATTAGTGACGTAATCATATTAGAGTTTTTTTAAGGTTACTAATGGTTATCGTGGAAGTAAGTTACTAAATGTTTTATTAGTTGGTGATATATAACATAATATAACCAAAAACACTAATGTCTGTTTTTTGTGGCTATAATTAAGATATATAACATTACCAAAGATTACATATTATGACTAAAGGGTATATAAGGACCATTTTCGAAGGATGGTAAGTTCCTTTAGTTTATATAATATTTCTAGAAGTTTTATAAGGGTCATTCAGTTTATATAAAACTGCTTGAAGTTTTATAATAGTAATTTGTTCATTTAAGTACAAACCGCCATTTTTTTCATTTGTCCATTGCAGATAAAAAGAAAATGTCGGATAAGCTAATTTTTTTAAATTGCAGATATATGCTTCCGTTTTATTTTTATATGAAGAAAATACATCTTTTTAATTACAAACATTTCTAAATTATGTTATGTAATTTTTATGAATTAATATCACCTAAGTGAAAATTTTAATTTTGTCATATTTAATTAAAATTATTAAAAATTGCATATTTTTGGAGGGGTCTGTATTTTTTAGAAGTATCTATGATGATATTCACAGCAAAATGTAAATTGCAGCTGAATTTCACCACGTACATAACGAAACATTGTAATTTTAAAATGTAAAAATATTAAACCCCTTAGATTATAAAAATGCAATACAAAAAAAAATCGAAACTCTATGTCAAGATAGGCTTCGTAAATATTTGCATATTATTGTTTTATAACGAAAAATACTTTCCTTAACATTTCAATCACTGAAAGTAATTAGTCTGAGAATTCCAAGCGTTGTGGAAACGTTACCATCACCGTTATAAACAAAGTTTGTATAGGTAACCGAAAAGTTACCGCAACCACTGCTATGACCAAAATAAATTAATCGAGTGCACCATGGGTGGGCTATGTAAGGGTTATATAAGAAGTTATATTAAGGTAACCAGAATATTTTTGTTGCACATTTTATAAAACTTTTAGTTATATAACGTTACCTAAATCAAGTCACGGTATCCTTTATATAATCCTCCATTTAAGCTCTATAAGGGGTTTATAGTGGTTACAAAAAGGTTTCGAGTACATATAACTTCGTAATGGAAACCTCACCGTTACTACTATATAAAAAAAAATTGTTTCTTGGTTGGTACCTGTTATTTATGCTAGTACCTACTCTTTCCTTTGAAAATAATCCTCTTTATTTATGAACTGTCCAACTTAACCAAACTTTATTGCTATCAACTTTTTCACTTTAAAAAAAACCACTTGTTACTAGATCGTATGCTGTTGCATCTATGATCGCTGTCGACAAAATAAGGATTTCCTTAGGGAGAACCTCCTTTTTATATACCCTAAGCAGCCACTATATCATACATTCTACAAGAAAATTGCAAAATTAGCATATATTTCTTGTTGGAATGACCTTTGCAACTTACTTATACTAGTCCAATTTGGATCAAGTAATTAATTTTTAGTTATCCATGAATTGCCCTTATATATTTAATTAAATATTTTGCTTTTTCCAAAAATTTTCAATATGGCGTCCCTCTGTCCTATTATGCCGATTTCTAGTGTGGGACGTAAATTTTTCTCGATCTTTTTTTATCTCGTTCCCACATCTGTCCTCTATCCAACTTATTGTGAGAAATGTCAAATTAATTTTCGCGAATATTAATTCACCTGGTGATTCACCTGTATTCACACCTGTCTGGCTCGCATCACCATTGTATTCCGCGACGTCTAATTAGTCAGATTAACTTTTCACCATATCAATCCGACAGTCGCGATCGCTGTTTACAAGTTCGTTTAGTGTTGTGCTATTGTGCTGTTTTTTCCCAATTTGATGGAATTATTATCTAGGTAAGTTCATATTAATATTCTTTTACGTGTCTAATTTAGTTTACCAGCACAAACAATTCTGCAAAATTGTTCGTGCTAAAAGTGCTTTTGACATGTCAACAATGACAAAAAATTATTGAATTTGTTAATATTCATGTGTACACATGCTGCGAGTTTACGCATTTTGCATATTTAAACATCTTTGCACATCCTAAAGTTACAGGATGTACATGGACATGAGACACTGGAGGGAACACATATAGGGAAGTGTATAAGTTTATAATTAAGTCATCATTAATTTAAATCTATTTTTCTCACATTTTTTATGTCTCCTAATTCATAACTCACATAATGTTGCTGAGTGTTAAAAATATTGAGTTACTTTATTATTTGTATCATCACGAAATTCATTTCACTTAGTATTCCCACGATAATTTCAGCTAGACGAAATATGATATCAACACCTGATAAGAACCGCTGGCTGAAGCACAAGAATGTGGGAATGCTGAGTGAAGTGAATTTCCTCAAATTATTATTTTCAAGTCAGACGAATGTAATTTGAATTCTTATTGTTTTAGTAAGTAATTTTTGATTTAAATAATGTAGATGTGAAATAAATTTTATTCAGTTATTATTCCAACCGCAGTAGAGTTCGCGTCTTTCATTTGATTTCCTAACCATTTACACTTTCAGGTACGATTTAGTAAGCAGATCTACACATATTGGTATATCGATACTAGCATCGAGTATACCCTCAACATAAAGTCAAGGTGCAACACTTTGACTATATCAGGGCAAAAAAAAGCTTTTGTCTAAACATTTGGTGACCCCGACGTGATACAAGTGTAACACTTGTGACACATTTCAAGCATTTTACAAATCTTCTCTACTCAACATAGTGTGCATCATGGTAATGAGATTCAGAGAATTGTGCGCAATTATCGAAAGGATCCTCTGGAAAGAAAAACGAAACCATACTATGAGGAACGTTTACACAGACTCGAAGAGGCATGGACCGAGTTTGAAGAAGGAGACACTAGGATTAGAAATCTGGAGAACCCTCCAATGGGCCATCAGTACTTCACTTCTGACTACTACAAACTACTGGAAGACTTATATTTAATGTAGAGCGATCACTTCTCTGAAAGGATTGCTCTGATTGATCCAATCATAGAAGATAATACTGCGGAACAAGTAACAAGTGACAGTACACCCAAACACGCTGCTGAAAAGGGCCCACATCGACGCAATTCACCGGTCCTAAACTAAGGGAACCGCCAATACAAGCTGAGCTACCATTAGTCGTAAGGGTCCTGAGAAGACAAGGACGTGACGTAAAATCCCTGCAGCGATTATTAACCTCACTTAAGCAAGATAGCTCTCCTCGAACTAAACAATACTATGAGCTGAAGTTGAACAGCATTAAAAACCTGTGGTCAGACATTCAAACTTAGGATCGCAGCATATGGGAACTACTTGAAGACCCTTCCACACAGGGTTATGATATACAAGAATATGCCCTATTGGAAGAAAAAACACATGAATGCCTATCTGAACTGTCATTCAAATTAGGCGAAATAGCACCCACAGAGCAACCATTAGGAGTCTCAGCAACCAATACCAATGCGCTGAAATTACCTAAAATTACCTTGCCGAAGTTCGACGGCGATTATTTGCATTGGAAACAATTTCATGATTTTTTCTCGCAATTAATCCACAGCCAATCCATAGCAAATTGCCAAAAATGTTCTATTTGAAGGCTAATTTAACTGGTGAAGCAGAAGGCCTTATTAGACACTTCACAGTTTCTAAAGAAAATTATACAGCCGCCTGGAAAACACTACACAAGATCGATACAACAATCCAAGATTACTGGTTGCTGCGTTGATCAATAAATTATTGTCTCAACCATCTCATTCGAATGATCAACCATCAGCGTCATCCATCAAGGCTCTACATGATGTAACTCAAGAATACTTACTTGGCTTTCAGAATCTTGGGATATCAACAAGTGATTGGGACCCCATCTTGCTTCACATTCTGATTAAAAGGCTGGATAAGGTCACCCATACATTATACGAACAGTCATTAAATAACCCCAAGGAAATCCAAAAACTGAGGAACTTTGCAGAATTCTTAAAAATTCGGTTCCAAGTACTTGAAGCTCTGGGTAGTAAGACAAGGGTATTAGAAGGAAGAAAGCAGCTGATGGCCAGAGCTCTCACCACAATGACCACATCAGCATCGAAATTGAACTCATGCGTATAGTGCAAGGAGTCGCATGGGCTCTTTGCGTGTAAAAACTTTTTGAGACTCTCACCAGGTAATCGATTTGATGTATTACGAAAGCATAATTTGTGCATAAACTGCCTCAGACCAGGGCATTCGTCATCTAAATGCAGCCTTCGTGGGTGTAATAAATGCCATAAGAAACACAACACACTTGACCATTTTGATTCCTTGAACAAATTGGAAGCAAGTCAAACATTATCATCAAACAACAAACTGGATCTACATTCAACAAGGATAGAAAGTGATAAGCTAGCAGAGCCATCAAATACTGTAGCAGCAAATACAAAGAACCATACCAAGGGTTTCGTATTTTTGAGTACAGCTATAGTAAAATTGATCAGCAATGAAGGACATATGATAGAATGTCGAGCCATTCTCGACTCCGGTTCACAGATCAATCTAGTTACAGAAAGAATTGTCAAAAGAATGAATCTTATGCCAAGGGGTGAAGCACTCACAATTCAAGGTGTCGGAGGAAATAAAGCTCAAAGCCAAAAAAGGGTGAACATTATGATGCAATCCAGATTGAACGCATACTCAGTACGAGTTGAGGCATTTGTTCTTCCCAAAATAGTACCACGGCAACCCAATCAGCTGTTCGACACATTTACATGGGCAATACTCCAAAACATTAAGTTAGCAGATCCAACCTTCCATAGACCAGATGATATTGATATGCTCTTAGGCGCAGAATACTACCACGAACTGTTGTCTATAGGCCAGATAAAACTAGCAAATGACTTACCGGCTCTACAGAACACAGTTTTTGGATGGGTAGTGTCTGGTAAGGTAGGACACGGTTCACTTTATGAAGCTACATGTGGGATATGCAGCGAAAATGAAGAATTGAATGACAAAATCGAACGATTTTGGAAGCTGGAGGAAGTTGAGAGCATTAAACGGGACCCTACTCCAATGGAAAAAAGGTGCGAGGTATACTTTAACCAAACCGTAACAAGATATTTTGACGGACGATTTATGGTCAGTCTACCATTTTCTGATGACCCAGGAGGCTATAAAGATATGACCATTTGAAACAACAGTATATCCAATTCATGGATGAATATATTAAATATAACCATATGGAGGAAGTAGATGCTAAAACTATGATGTCGCCATGTTACTTCCTCCCACATCATAGCGTATTAAAGCCTGAAAGCAGTACAACTAAGCTGCGTGTCGTCTTTGATGCATCAGCGAAAACTACCTCAGGGTGTTCTCTCAATGACTTATTATATGCTGGCCCAACTGTACAAGACCAACTCTTTTCAATATTATTACGGTTCCGTATACCACGTTTTGTATTTACAGCGGACATCAAACAAATGTACCGACAAATACTCATCCAAGACAACGATAAAAGGTATCAGCTTATATTCTGGAGGAGCGACCCCAAGGAGCCAATAAAATATTTCCAATTGCGTACAGTAATGTACTGTACAACACCAGCGCCTTACCTGGCAACCAAATGCCTTCAGAAATTGGCAATAGAAGGCGCTTTAAAATATCCTCTTGGTTCACAGGTCCTTGAGCACGATTTCTATGTTGATGATGTGATAACAGGCGCCAACAGCGTGTCAGAAACCATTGAGATGCGGACTCAGCTGCAAGACCTACTCCAAGAAGCACAATTCAAATTACGTAAATGGTGCGCTAATCACCCCAAACTGCTGCAAGCTATAGCCCCAGAAGACCAAGAACTTTGCCTTGACTTTGAAAATGAAGAAGAAGAAGGAAAAATTAAAACATTGGGATTAATTTGGTATCCAAAAACTGATCAGTTTCATATCAGGCCCAACCACGTGGAGGAGAATACAATAACAAAACGAACAGTTTCTTCAGATATTGCAAGGCTATCCCTTGGGTATTATGAGCCCCGTCTTAGTCAGTGCCAAGATTTTCCTGAAAGAATTATGGCAACTTAAATTCGACTGGGATGCAGCATTGCCACTTGAACTACATACGAGGTGGAGCAGATTTCGTGAAGAGCTAACGACTCTCAATGATATCAAATTCGATAGGCATGTATTTGCTCATGAAACGCCTCATAATATCCAAATACATGCCTTTTCTGACGCATCAGAAAAGGCTTATGGTGCTACTGTATACATACGATCAATCAACCAGGAAAGGCGGACTATAGTAAGATTGTTTTGTGCGAAATCTCGGGTAGCCCCATTAAAAAGGCAAACTATTCCCCGGCTTGAACTATGTGCAGCTGCATTAGCTTCCCAACTAGTTGAAAGGATAAAGGGGGATCTGAAGTCGCAGGATACACCGACATATTTCTGGATGGACTCCGAAATCGTGCTCACTTGGATACACTCGACTGCCTCGAATTTCCAAACTTTTGTAGCGAACCGAACCGCAATTATACAAGAACGTTCCATACCGCAACAATGGCGCCACGTCAGGTCCGCAGAAAATCCGGCTGATGTCCTATCTAGAGGTCTAACACCTTCTAAAATGGCCAAATGTACTAAATGGTTCTATGGGCCTCCATTCTTGCATAAGAAGGAAGTATTATGGCCAGCACCTTACGTCAAGAGTACTCCATGTGATCTGGAAATGAAGAAACGTGTGGCACAATTAATTGCACCCAACAACAGTTCTACTGTAAATATGGCCGCCGATAATTCACTGCCGGTTCTAAACTCAACGAGGCACAATAAGCACTTTATATACCGGATTAACCATTGCAATTCCTTTAGAAGACTGCAACGCATTGTGGCTTATGTTTTGAGATATATAGATCACAGTCGACATCGACAAGCACAATGCGGTAATATACAATCACTCACACCGCAGGAAATGGATAATGCTCTTTACGCTATAGTAAGAGTAATGCAACAAGATGACTACAAGGACGAAATTAAACAATTAGAACGTCATCACGAGCTACACAAAAATAGCCCGTTAAGTTCACTGACTCCATTCCTAGATGACATTGGTCTAATGAGAGTAGGAGGTAGATTAGAAGCATCATCACTTTCGTATGATGCTAAGCATCCTATATTACTACCCTATTCGCAGCAATTCACGAAATTGTTGATGACGGTTATTCATCAAGATCACATGCATGTCGCTCCACAGAATTTGCTCGCAATTACTAGACAGCATTTCTGGCCCATAAAAGGGAAAACAATAGCAAGATCAGTTGTGAGTCATTGTGTTTGGTGTACCAGACGGAAACCTAAAACCTTCGAACAAATGATGGGGAACCTACCAGCAGTTCGATGGGAGCCAGCTCGGGCTTTTATAAATACAGGGGTGGATTTCTGTGGACCCATATGGATTCATTATAAGATCCGAGGGAAAAGACCCCAAAGGGCCTATGTGGCTGTCTTTTGCTGTTTTGCCACTAAGGCGGTCCACTTAGAAATTGTAAGTGACCTATCTACGGATAGCTTTATTGGAGCCTTAAAACGCTTTATTGGACGAAGAGGACATTCTAAAACCATTTACTGTGACAATGCAACCAATTTCACTGGTGCGAGCAATAAGCTAAAGGAGCTAGCCGACTCAATCGCTGGGAGTAATGCTAAGGAAGGTATCGTAACAACATGTGGTAAAAGGGGCATTGAATTCAAATTCATCCCACCTCGAGCCCCCCACTTTGGCGGATTGTGGGAGGCAGCAGTTAAGTCAGCGAAGCATCTGCTGTTAAGGGGAATGGCAGCAGCATCTCTTACATATGAAGAGGTAGAAACCTTAATGGTAGAAATAGAAGCCATTCTTAGCTCCAGGCCACTAACACAAATGTCGATGAATCCAAATGATTTTACGGCTATGACTCCGGGTCATTTCTTGATTGGAGAGCCGTTGACAACCCCAATAGACTCAAGAGCACAGTCCGTTAAGACTACATTACTATCGAGGTGGAAATTGGTCAGTCACTTGAAACATGAATTTTGGAGACGATGGTCCCAGGAATACCTTAACGAATTGCCACATCGTTACAAGTGGAAAAGGCAATCACAGAACGTTCAACCAGACACCACTGTGGTCATTAAGGAGGATAATGTGCCTGTGATGAAATGGCCCTTCGGAAGGATCGTTCGGACATTCAAGCGTGACGATAGCCTTGTTAGGGTAGCTGACGTAAGAACAGCGTCAGGGGTTTTTCGAAAGACCGTTTCACAAGCTCGCTCCTTTGCCATGTGAGGAAGATCAAGCAACCACCAAAACGCCATTAGAAAATAATAAGGATTCTGAAGAAGAGGAAGGAGGAACTGAAGATCGTCAAAATACCAATGAATCTTCTATACCGTCAGAAGATGTACCCAGAAAAAGAGCACGACAGTCAAGCAGCACTGCTGCGCTATCTCTTTTTGTGACCTGCATGAACTTGCCGGTAATATGAGGAAATCCAGTTGAAATAAAACAATTCGAACCAAGGCCAGGAATACATTTCGAAAACTTAGGAGAAATGAAATTAATATCATCAGAATGGAAGCTTGTGGTATACTACGACTTAGAGCCATATTGGAGGGAGCTAACAGTATTATCCAATGGGACCACTGCGTTAGAGCATTTATGCAACCAAATAGGTCAAAAGAGTTCTTGCAGACAAACTGTAAAACTGTTCGAAGATATTTTGGACGAGTTAACGTCAGACAGCGAATTTATATCTTCAAATTCAAACTCGGACCGACAAAAAAGAGGAGCACTTGATATTCTTGGTAACGCAGCGAACTCTTTATTTGGCATACTGGATTCAAATTATGCTGCTGAAATGTCAAGGATAATAACGGCCGTAAACAAAAACGAAGCACATCATACATCGCTGCTAAAAAATCAAACTTCACTAATCGATTCGACCATCAACATAATGAAAACCGATCAAGTTAATATTAAAAAACGATTTGACGACCTCGACAATCAGTTCCACCAATTAGTCAACCGTATTAGTAACACAGGGGAAGATTCATTTCAGAATAAGGCTCTTCAACTTTTCACAGCAGTATCAGCACAGCTCATACTCATATCCTCCAGATTACAACGAATTCAATCCTCTATCTTGGATGTCCTTACTGATACACATCATGGCCAAATTAGTCCCATTCTCCTCTCACCACATCAATTTAAAAGGGAAATTCTCACAATAAGAAATCATCTCCCTTCATCACTTGAATTACCAGGAGGTAATGACAAGATTATGACACTCTACAAACTGATGACCTCCCAGTCTAGAGTAGTAAACAACCACATGATTTTTAGAATCATCCTGCCATTAGTAACATTGGACACATTTAACGCGTTTAAGGTGATACCCATTCCAACCGCTGTAAATCGTACGCTAATTACGATAAAATCCTCCTTCGAAATTTTAGTTGTCAACCGACACCATGATCAATACTTTTCAATCACCGAACACGAATTGTCAAGATGTAGTAAAGTAGAGGGAGAAGAAATGCTTTGCCTCCAAAATGGCCCAACCTATAGAAGAGGAGCTAGTATCTACAAATGCGAGATGAATTTTCCTAATGAACTTCATGACATCCTGTCAGGAGACTGCAAATTGAACAAGATCAAAACAAACTAAGCGTGGATCCAATTGAACGACAGGAATGAATGGATATACGCCACAAATGAAAATCTTTCGCTTACATCAGTTTGTGGAGACGAAGTTTCAACTCTGATCTTATCAGGATCAGTGTTGCTAAAGTTACAGCCAAATTGCGTTATTAAACATAATCGTATAACCATAACTGGTCATCAGATCTTCCCTAGTGGTGTGAAAGCATCTTACACTAGACTAGGGGAAATATCGCAATTGATTCCGCCGGAGCGTTTGCCGATTGCCATCAAGGAACTAGAGCCATACGAATCTAGACTGAGTGAACTTAGGAAACTGCATGAAACGTTAGAATCTCTTTCCTCCTTTGAGTTGCCTGATGAAATACCAGCACATACTATTCACTCCTTCGCTGTGGGGTACACTGGAGTCTTCTTCATTGTGATCGTCATCATTGGACTGTTGTGGAGAAGCAAAAATGAATTGTTCTTCTGCTTCAAATGTTTCAACCAAAAACCAACCCCCGCACCTCGGACAGTGGCAACACCTCAGCAAGAAGAATTCAGCATCCACCTTTGAGAGTCTTGAACTAAGGTTCAATGCGGGGAGGATGTATAAGTTTATAATTAAGTCATCATTAATTTAAATCTATTTTTCTCACATTTTTCATGTCTCCTAATTCATAACTCACATAATGTTGCTGAGTGTTAAAAATATTGAGTTACTTTACTTGTATCATCACGAAATTCATTTCACTTAGTATTCCCACGATAATTTCAGTTAGACGAAATATGATATCAACACCTGATAAGAACCGCTGGCTGAAGCACAAGAATGTGGGAATGCTGAGTGAAGTGAATTTCCTCAAATTATCATTTTCAAGTCAGACGAATGTAATTTGAATTCTTATTGTTCTAGTAAGTAATTTTTGTTTAAATAATGTAGATGTGAAATAAATTTTATTCAGTTATTATTCCAACCGCAGTAGAGTTCGCGTCTTTCATTTGATTTCCTAACCATTTACACTTTCAGGTACGATTTAGTAAGCAGATCTACACATATTGGTATATCGATACTAGCATCGAGTATACCCTCAACATAAAGTCAAGGTGCAACATTTTGACTATATCAAGGCAAAAAAAAAAGCTTTTGTCTAAACAGGAAGTATAAAGTACTTTTTTCTTAACTCATACTAATGTTCTTTATTTCTTTTCAGCTGTGCTCAACACCAACATTAAAATAGCTGTGGACTATTTAGACTCGCTTCAATCTGATGATAAAGATGTAGATCGAATTTATGTTGAGCAACCCCCCGACGAAGGGGAATTGTCTGATGAGGATTCAGGTGATAAGGATGGAGGAGGGACGCTAAAAAACGTGCCAATAAGGCAATTGAAGGTCGCATGCGAATTGGTTTGTACTGATGAAGCCCGGCTTGAGATTGCTGAAGATGCCTTAGTGAAATATCTAAAAGTCACAGACATCTTGAACACTACAATGACAGATTTGGAATTTTTTTTGCTGTATGCTTATACGTCCTCTTCCAATATTCCTGTGAGTACAACAATACCAGCAAACATCTTACCACTAGATACTCAACCAGCATACAAACCAGGGGTTGCACCAGAAAATGGGAGCTATTCTGAAACTCAAGAAAACTCCGAATCTGGCTCTGGATCAGAGCAAGAGGAATAACCAGTACTAGAGCACGAGAAAACACTTCAAAAGAAACTACCAGCAGAACAAGACAAGATACCTAAAAAGTCGAAACTGCGCAGTAACAATCACAACACTGAAATTTCAACAGAAGGACGAGCTAATGGCAAGAAACCAGTAGCAAGACAAAAAAAAACCCAGCAACAAAACGTAAAGCAATTCGTACATCAAAATAGTTAGCTCCTCAATTGGTTTGGGTGACAGATTATGAAGTGCCATCAAAGCTAATTTTTCCAGAAAATGACTATCGGATTGTATAGGTTTACAGGCACCACATGAATAATTTCAACAATTTTTTGATGACGAGGTAATTCAGTTACGTTTTGACGAAATAAATACATATTACTGTTATGAATAGTCAACAAAATCCGAACATCAGCATGAATGAAATGCGCGAATTGCTAGCCATTCTGATTACCACAGGATACTCTTCCCGTCCAGGAAGAAGAGATAATGTTATAATATCAAATGCAATAAGACGCGATTAAAATTTAGTGTATCTTTTCAATTGTCGAGCGTATAATTAATGTTTTGATTCGCAGTATCAATTGATTAATCCAAATACAGCAAAATATGTGAGTCGCAACCCTTTAGTTTTAATTTTATACAAAAAAATATCATTTATTAATTTTGGACAATTTTTAACAAGTTTTCGATAAGAGAGAAAAGGGGGATACCAAAATAACTTCAGCACAACAATAAAACCAATTTTTTATAATTTTATGTCTAAAAAAAATACAAAAAACAAGGCACACAAAAATGCAAAAAAAAACAACCTACATCAAACCACCAGTCTGTCTCGGAAGTAGCTTTCCTTATGACATGATACCCGGATGATGTCAACACTTTTTCCTCTTATTCATAAATCCATTTTCTGCTTTATGTTGGTACGTGTGTATACCCTCGGAATAATTCTTTGCTTCAGTGGTAGCTACAAAAATTCCCATTTTTCCAAGCGGATAAGTCTCTGCTCCTGACTCTATATCAAGAATGAAGCTCGAGTTCCGTATCATTCTGGAGGAAAATAGGAAATGAAATCGTCTGAGTTGCCGGGTATATTGCTGGGGGATGGTTGTAATCCTGCTGCAACGACGACGATGACAGAAATGGATATTAGAGCACCTCTTGGTACTTATTCCTTTTTCAATTTTTGTTTTTGCAACGTGTGAGCTTTCATCGGGATAACATGTGAGATGTGCTTATCTCAACTGCAAATGATATAATTCAAAGCGTTTTACATCAGTAGCCACTGAACAAATTATGAGAATTATACAAAACCTTGAGATAATTCCACTTGGAAAATGTAATTTTTGCTAGAACAAAAAGAAATGACTCATAGATAGAGATAAATTAGGACTATGTGAGGAAAATGCTGTTTTCTACACGCATGAACTTGATTTGTTTTCCAGAGAAGATTTAGTACTTACAAAATTGTCATAGGCGTCTATTGAAGTATGCATCTATGATCAGTCACACTTAGACCATCAGCGGTCCATTGTAATACCACGTCATTACGGACCCTACCTGGAGATGAATACCTATTTAGGAGGAGGACTTAAATCAGCCAAAATGGTTAACGAGCCTTACTAGCTCTCTCAACTCTTTATCTGCAGTTTTCCCCACTTTGCGGTAAAAGTCGCTCCCAAGCGTCTCCTTCTATATTTGACAAGGGTATTCACGTAGCAGAACGTCATTGTACGGAGCTTTTATGCATTCTGCATGTTTTCCAAAAAGATAATGTCCCGTATAACTGCAATAAGATCCCGCATCCTTGCGGTTCCTCCTTACCAGACCTTCTGTTCTTGTAGAACATACCTTGGTGTAAGCTGTCCTGAAATCGTTCATACGGTAGATGTATGTATGTATGTATGTAGATGTATTATCCTATTCACTGATTCTTTGTGCGTTTTTATTTAGATTAGATTTGTGAAAAAGTGTGTAGGCGTTAGGCTAGCTATAACTGCAACCTGAAATATCTACTGTGAGTCCCCGTTGCATTTACTCCTTTTCTAGGTTCAAAATGTTATAAAGTAGAGAACCATTCTGGGATTGAGGTTCTACACGTTGGTTGGGGGAGGAAAAGCATGTTCGAGGTGGAATAGTGCTCCGACGTTTCGTGAGCATCCTGACAGAAACGGCAGAATGAAGTCTCATCCAAGCCCAGCTTGTTGAGGTGATACCCCAACGGGTAATGGCCTGAGAAGAGCTCAGTAATCATTTTGTACTCTGTTCCTCTAAGGAATAGGAGTTTCTTTGTTTTTCCGCCAGAGGTGTCGATAAAATTTTTTTGTCTGACGCAGTCCTTCTAGCCTTTCCCAATACAGGGATTTTTGTTTATTCTTCCAGTCATTTAGGGCAGCTCTCAGGTAACACTTTGAAGTGCCACAAAATTGCTCTGGTCCAACAGACTGAGTTTCCGCTCCTCTTTTGGCTAGCCCATCAGCAATTTCATTGCCCTTATGGCCCTCTTATTCAGGTGCCCACATAAGGATAACTTTGTTTCTCCATGATAAGATTTTGAGGGTTTGTAGACATTCGCGGACTATCTCTGATTTGACAGTGTAGGAGTTTAAGGCCTTGAGGGCAGCTTGACTGTCCCAGAGGATATTAATGGTTGAGCCATTTATGGCTCCTTTAGTGCAGGTATTGGAACATTTTACTATGGCCAATACTTCGGCTTGGAATGCGGTAGGGGTTGAGCCCAGAGTTTTGATATATGGCTTTTGGGGCCATATGTGCCTAGTCCGACTCTAATGTTCGTTCTTGAACCGACTGTATACCACACCATCGATCCTTGTTGGAAGGACAGTTTAGTGGAATGCCATTACTGTCGGTCTGCCAGAATCACTTGGAATGGACCTACAAAACCCACCCTTCTTATTTAGAATTTCGCATATCTATATTGTCAAATTCCATAGTAGAATGAAATAAATTTTCATTCCTCCCACCACCTCTTTTTTTGTTAAAGAATGTCCACTTCCACCCCTATCTGTGGGGTAAAGATAGCATTAAAAATTGTCTAAAACCCTAGTACGGGGCAAATTCGGACAAAAAAATTAAAGACATATATTTTTTATTGATAAATGTTAGTAACAAAAAAAAACAAGGAGGCATTATTCAAATTTGTATTCCTAGAAATCATGTAAATTTATATTGAAAAACCTAAAACGTGATCTCATATCGACTAATAGGTAACATAAACAAGAATTCTGGTGATAATATTAATACAACTAATAACATTAATGATATCTTAGAAAATATTTTTACTTTATTTTAATATTTTTCAATGAAGACAACAGCTAAGAAGAAATAACAAAAAATAGTGCAGCAAACAACGTTGATAACGACACTGATTTAACTGCCACGATGGAACCTGGCACAAACGTGGATTTACATCTTTGTATGGAGTAGTTTCAGTGATTGGTAATTATACGGGAAATGTCTTAGATGTAATCGTACAAAGTTCATATTGTAAAACCTGTGAATATTGGGAACCTAAGAAGGATACTAATGAATATAAAGAATTCTACGATGAGCACGACAAGAATTGCAAAGCAAATCACGAAGGATCGGCAGGAAAAATGGAAGTAGATTGTGTCGTTGTAATATTTCTTCGTTCAGTGCAAAGACTTGGCGTACGATATTTAAAATATATCGGCGATGGCGATTTGAAAACTTGTGGTGGTATTTTGAAAGCTGGTCTATATGGTGCAGCTGTTGTAGATAAAAAGAAGTACATTGGCCATGTTCAGAAGCACATCGGTTCTCGCCTACGTGCATTAAAAAAATACTAAAGGACTCGGCGGCAAAGGTAAACTTACTGCAATAGTGATTGACAAATTGGCAGTTTATTACGGTGTAGCCATTCGTCGGAACTATGACTCTGTGGAAAATATGAAAAGTGCTATTTGGGCGACATTTTACCACTATAGTTCAACTGACAAGAAGCCACGGCACCAAAAATGTAACAAAGGTGAAAACTCATGGTGCTCATATCAGCGTGTAAAAGCAGTCAAAGATCGCTCTTATAAGCAAACTTACCAAGTGACGTACTGGAGGCCATTAAACCAATTTATGAAGACATTTCCAAGGACGAACTGTTGGAAAGGTGTCTTGGAGGTTTCACCCAAAACAATAATGAGAGCCTCAATCAAAACGTATGGAAGGTTATGCCGAAATATTTAATTTAACTGCCAGCTTCACTACTGTTAGTATTGCCCCATATCTTGCTACTGTTGTTTTTAACGAAGGTACATATGGCTTGTTAGCAGTTTTCAATGAATAGCTGTGGACCCAATGCACATGAGTATGCCGCTCAGGAAGACAATGAGAGGATAAAAATCAGTAATAGTCGGGTACAACAAAATACTCGAGAGGGTAGAATGGCTCGACGCCAGAAGAAAGTAGCATCTGCTGAAGCTTCAAATAAGGCAGAAGGTTTATTATATGGTCCTGGAATCGATGACACTATGTAAGTACAAGAGAATATTTTTTATCTGCATGTAAAATCCACGGGATCACCCCGTGAGACCGCCTGTTTTTTTTTTTTACCTTTTTTTGGGATTATGTTTTGACGAACAATAAAAATGTAGAAGTTTGAACTTTTTACTTTTTAATTCACATTTCAGCGGTAAGTCAGAATATTTTCAGACCAAAATATTTATCACAATGTGTGTTGCACCACTACAAAGGCACCCATGTCGAAAAAAATTTTGTCGACGGTCTTCATGATTTCGGCTAATTGGCTTATCTGAAATCAAAAAACCAAACGGCGCGAGTTTCAATCTATGAAGCTGTGCCTATAGAATGAACTCGAATTATTCGAAAATATTGAAAATTGAATAATTGAGATATTTTTGAAAATTAATTTTCAAATTTCGTGATTTTTTTCGATCGTTTTGATACGAATAAAAAAAACAACGGTTGAGAATTTTTGCATTAGTTTAGTTCACTCGATGGCTATATATCTGCCGAATCTACCGTTAAAATTTCAAGGCAATCGGTCAAACCGTTTTTGAGATATCGTGGAGACCAGTTAGAAAAACGCGTTTAAAACTTCAAATACGATTATCACAAATAAAATTCGAACACTTTGGGTGCTCAATTAAGACTAAACTAACCGTCATATTGGAAACAGAAAATGAGTTTAGAGATATAACGGCTTCTCTGTTGTACATTTAAATCTATGTTCGTATTAAAAGGGTTCAGGTAAGAAACCAAAGCGCAAGAGAAGGGGTCCGATGCTCGAGCGCAATATTTCCAAATACCTGCCCTGATTACCGCTGTAACTTTCGAACGGCTCAGAATATCGGAACACTATACTTGGATGAAACTTATGCAAAAAAAAAAAAAAACCAATTTTAAATCAGTCACACGGGGTGACCCCCTTAAAACTTTGAACGCATTTTGCTTAAAACAACATTTTTTAGGCGGTGTTCACGATATTTCGAGAACCGCTTATCCGATTGCTTCCAAATTTTGATCACTTAATTAGGATATAATAATCTCACGGGTGGACGAGGATTTTTTAATTCGACGAATATTTTTTTTTATAATAAAAAATTAGCTCCTCTTTTTAGCGAAAAAAATAAATAAACTTTACCCCCCCCCCCCCCCCGCCGCCCCATTTAAAAAAATCAAAATTATACTAAACCATTCGTTCACCTGGAAGCTAGTGCTGTTAACTAATGATTGCATAAAAAATTTTGATTACAGATGAACCAGTCTTGAGCAGCAGTGAACACCGCAAAACACGTTTTTTTCGACATCTCCCATATCTCTTATAACTAGGGTACAAATAAATATTTTGTCTCTAAAAAATTACTGGAGCTTTTTCAAAAAATAGTACATTTTATTGAAAAAATACTGGTATGAAAATAAATAAACCAGCCGTAAAAAAAAAATAAAAAAAGGCGATTTTTTTTGCCTCCTAATTGACCCTAACCCCGTAATTCGGGCTTAATAACCATCTTTGCAGCAACATACATAATTCATAACACTGTCTTCCGTAGTACTAGGATGCAGACGTGAAATATGCAAATATTTCATGATGTTGATAAAAAGGTGATCAGTCACAGGCGCTGCAGATTCAACAATTTTCTTATTCCTGCGCTTTTTATTTTGAACTGTGTACCAGTTGTTATCGCCAGAATTTATTTCAGCTGAGCAAACATTTGCGTTAGCAGAAGATGATGATAATGCATCATCGTGTACTGCAGATGATGACCTTGTTGCAGTTTGATCAGTATTAGGATTACGGTTGGGGTTAGCAGATTTACTCACATCATCCGAAGACACATGCATTCAATCTTGCAGATGAGTTCACAGTCACCCCAACATTGTTGGATGACTCATTATTACGAACATTCACTATCAATTTTAAAGAAGTTATTTCATTTAGAAATTGCTTTTTTAAACAATTAATTTCACATGACATAACTGGTAATTTGTCGATTAGTGTATCGAGAGACATATTAGCATAACCGGAGCACTTCCAGCAAATGTTAGCACTTGACTCAATCAGTTGAAAAAATTCTTGTTCTACTTTGCCACAACGCTTGTGAAAAATACGAAAACAAAATGTTTAATGTTTTGTCAAATAATTCTTCATCACATTTTCCACAATGTTTAGGACCCATAATTAATTATAAAAAGAAGCAACAAAAAAAAAAGAAAAAAAAAGCTATAAATGTTTTGAAAGGAAGAACAGATTATCCACACTCTTCCACAGTTTGTTTGGTTGTTTGTGTGCGTACATTCATTCTAAATATTCACATATTCACGTACAGACAGACGACCTCGGTGATGTCAGTATCTGATTTTAAGTAACATTTAAGTTTATATTTCCTATGAATTTTCTAGTTTGATAAGTTTAAGATTGTTTCGTTTGAGCATAATTGCGGACTTGAAGATTATAATATAATCTTCACACAATAAATTATTATTATTATTATTATTAATGCACAGGTTCACCCAATTCATCCAAACGACTTCCTTTTACCTGTGCTCTCTTACTTCTTTTTATTTTGTTTTCAATTTTTTTTTCTCAAATATGTTTTATTCTTTTGTTCTACATGTTTAACTTTATCTGTGGTGGATCCAGGGGGGGGGGGGTCGAATGGGTTATAACCCCCCTAAATTTGATGAAAAAAATATTTAATTAATTGATTTATTTGAATTGAAGAAAATATATTTATTATTTTACTTTTTTTTATTTATACAGGGTGTACCGTACGTACCGCATTTCCTTTATACCCCGGATTCCTCACTCAATTTCGAAAAATAAATTGTATGGGAGGAGAGTCGGGAAATACAGTGTGTTGGCGGTAGGGGGTTCTGTGATTTTGGGTGCTTTTTATCCTAATACCATGCAACTTTCTTGTTATATACCTTATGGAGGTGACTTGCATCTCAGGTGATAGTAAACCCTCTACGGTTTCCAGCAAATGCCCAACCACCTCTCTACCTTCTTTCCGCCGGCAGTTATAGGACGATAAGTAAAAAAATTGGGAAATTTTGCAATTTCTTTTTCAATTTTAACGATTTCCCCGCTAAAAGGCAAGACAAGGATAGCACTTTCTTGCAAGATTTCGAGACCTCCGAATGTTACCTTTCATTTGATCCTGCACATGTACCTACCTAAATGCTACCGTTTTTTAGATATTCCCGTTTTTATAATGCATAATTTCATGAATTTTGCTACTTTGCGTAGAATTGCATAAAATTAGGCGAGATTTCTATTATTATTAGCAAAATTAATGAAATTATGCACCATAAAAACGGGAACATCTCAATAACGGTGGCATTTACATGCGCATAGTCAAATTAAAGGTAAAATTCCGGGGTCTTTAAATCATGTCATAAAACTGCATTTTGGCGGGAAAATCGTTAAAATTGAAAAAGAAATTGCAAAATTATCCAATTTTTGGACTTTGACATCCTATAACTGCCGACGAAAAGTAGAGTGGAGAGTGGAGTAGAGATGTGGTTGGGCATTTGTTGCAAACCGTAGAGCGTTTACTATCACCTGAGATGCAAATCACCGTCGTAGGGTGTATAACAAAAAAGTTACATGGTATTAGGTTAAAAAGCACCCAAAAGCAAAAAAACCCCTTACCGCCCACACCGTGCATTTCCGGCTCTCCTCCCATACAATTTATTTTTCGAAATTGAGTGAGGAATCCGGGGTCTAAAGGAAATGCGGTACGTACGGGACACCCTGCATAATTCAACTTCAAAAAAAATTTTTATTCCAAAACTTAAAAAAATCAAAATTTATGAATATCGTTGTATGCATGTGATGTATGTGTATAGGTTTTTCGCAGAATTTGAGTTTGGGATCCCAACTTTGGGTGATCCAAAACCCTCAAGAAACACTTCCCAAGCCACGAAACAGACTCCCTCACTACCACATCAGAGCCCTAACTTAATCCTACCTCTTAACATTCTAAAATATTTACAGCGTTCCTATATAAAACCACGGACATGTATAATATGGAGTGACTACGTCCATAGAAATACACTGCAGAAAATCGGCTCACTTCTATATAGCGTTCTCTTTCGGTCTAAGCACCAAGTACCAACTGAGAGAGAACTGTAAACAACAAATAAATAAGTGAGTTCGTCGAAAGAAATGGTTTTAATTATTAATTATTTGGATTAATTAGTGATAAAAAGTGTTTTACCAAAAGGCAATATATTCATAGATATTCAACAGACATTCGAAAGGTTTTATTACAATCATTTTTCAACTTCCCGCCAATGGTTTTTCAATGTTGGCAGCGACGTATGAACTATTTTTGACACACGAAATTGCATGAAATAGCATATTGAGCAGTCCGTATATATGCCAGTGTGTAAAACGAAGAAAAGCTTGGTTTGAATGAATACTGCTTCTTTTAAAAAAAGTAGATATATAAATTTTCAATTCAATTTTCAATTTAATTTATTTAGCTGTATTGGCACACAAGATTTACAATCTTTTCTAAGCACTCGAAAATATAATTTTAGAGAAAACAATGTTAAAATAGTTACTAATAGAGTTAATGTCATATGTTGATTAAAATAATAATAAAATCATAACCAGAACTATATTTAAGTGAAATTATTCAATGCAAAAATACAAAAATATGTGTTTAATCACAACTATAAAAAAGAAAAAAAGAACAAAACTTATTATTTAATTAATTAGCAGCACTCTCGAAACCATTCAGACCTGTATTGAAGATAGCAGCCTCTTAAATTCACCGACAGTAACCGCTCTCTGCACGGTTGCAGGTAACAAGTGCCAAAGCCGTGGGATCTGAATGAAGAAGAAGCCTTCCTGAACCAAGCGACTATGACGTGGAATCAGAAGATCCCAACATCGCTGAGATTGGAGAAACTGGATCTCATCCATTGAGTAATCAGGGCGTTTAGTATGTATGAGCTTGAAGAGGAATAGAATTGCCTGGCGTCTCAGGTAAATATTCAGTGGGCAGCCCAGTATTCTGGGAATAAAATTAGAGACATGGTCAAATCTGCGTAAATTGAAAATAAAGCGAATATAATCATTATAGACCACATTTATTCGACGAGAGCAATAGCTATCCAATTAAGGAAAAATCAAATTCCCGTAAGAAAAGTAGGGCAGGATGAGAGTTTTCACCAATCTACATTTGATGTCCACACTTAATAATTTAGCAGAGAGCCATAGTCGACGCAAACCTCCATACACCTTACTCAGCACTGCACGCACATGATCACAGCATTTCATTCTTCCATTTAGAGCGACACCGAGATTCGTAACTTCGCTTACCCTAGTCAAAATTTCACCCCAAACATGATCTGTGGAATATCAGTTTCCAAGCTGTTATTGGAAAAAATTATATATTTCGATTTATTGGCATTTAACATCAAAAGGTTACGTTGAAACCAATCATAAATTCGCATTATGTCATCGTTAATCCTTACAATGGAGTCTTCAATCAGCCGAGAGGTCTGCTATTGTATATTTGTAAACAATCCGCATATAAATGGGCACTAACCTCTTGAATAATGTCAGGTAAATCATTAATGAATAAGAAAAAGAGCAGTGGACCTAAAATAGACCCTTGGGGAACGCCACAGAAAAGCAGCTGTAAATGATCGCTGACTCGCTCTTGCTGATACCTGTCGCCCAAGAAGCTCTGTATCAATTGGACGGCACTAAATCAAAACTGGAAAAATGTTTGAAGATTGTTGAGGACCATAGAGTGATTTACGCAGTCAAAAGCTTTAGTAAAGTCGAGTAAAACCAGTATTGCAATCTCGTCGTTATCCAGCCGATTGACCGCTATAACCTGGTCTGAAACCTGATTGACCGCGCGAAAGCATTCTGATCTTATCTACAAACGATTGTATCTGAGTGTACACCACCTTTTCTAAAGCCTTCGCAAGGAAACACAAAATGATGATTGGTCTAAAATCAGATGGGTTAACAGCAGATCTTATTTTAGGGATAGGTAGCACAGTAGCAATTTTCCATCTAGAAGGAAAGGTGGATGATGTTAGGGAGGTATTAAAAATAAATTGTATATAGCGACTAATGTAAGGCAGCAATAATTTTAGGAATCAGTGGCACTAGATTTAATAGAGGATATGGACTCCTAAGACTCTGCATTATCAAATAACCGAAAGGAGAAAGAATTGCTATGATCAGGGTTAAAATGATACAGCATGCACCACGCTTAATGCGGAAACCTTCCTAGGACCTCACTACAGTACTGCGGTGGCTAAACTAAGCGACTTACGGCGCTGCATTGTTTTTTTTTTTTTTTTTTTTTTTTTTTTTTTTTTTTTTTTTTTTTTTTTTTTTTTGTAAATTTAATTTAATTTGAACTAAGCGACTTACGGCGCTGGATGTTTTTTTTTGCTCAATTTAATATGTAAGATAACCCCCCCCCCCCCACGGAATTATATTAACCTAGACGCTAACATTATTTAGCAATTGGTCGTTTCTTTCCGGGTTTCTTAAGTCCTTCTAAGGAAACTCCTGTTAAACAAAACAAAAATTTAAAAACGATGTCTCCTTTTATGTTTTTTGTATTTTTATTTTGAAGTAATTGTGCAGCGTTTGAGACCAAACCTAGGTTCGAAACGTTGCCCATTTACATCAAAATAAAAATACAAAAAATATAAGAAGAGACATCGTTTTTAAATTTTTGTTTTGTTTAACAGGAGTTTCCCAAAAAGGACTTAAAGCAATCTTTGAAGCGAACATTATTATCATATGTAATTCAGTTTCAATAATGCTCTTATCGTATCTTGATATAATTTTTAGTAACATTCAAATAATCAATGTTTCCTCAGATATTTTCTTTTCCTAACTAACTTCTTGATAATGTCCCACTAATGTCACACCGCCAAGATTACTTATGATTTCGGTAGAAATAAATGGCAACCTTACTTCGTCTCATCTTCTTTCCGTTCGTGTTGGAAATTATTATAATTAAATACTATAAAAGCCAATTGAAATCGACAAACCCTTTATATCCTGAAAGTAAAGTCTGAGTCTGAGGTCGACCTACAAAGTACAATTCTTTCACCTTAACAAATTTTTCTTTCAAAGGATATTTTATGGGGAAAAAAAATATGCTAAGAAGCTTGAAATTCAACAAATTGCAATTTCAGCAGAATCTCCTCTAGCTTTCATTAGAAATTCCTTTGAGAGATACCCGGCCACATAACTAACCAGAGAATCCTTGAGAAAGACAAATAATGAAAAAATACGTCGTCAGCTTCATTTTGTGGGCTATGCTGTCTATAGTACCTACTCTGTATATGCGAGTTGGGAGGTTTTTTTTTTAAAGCGTAAAGATATTTTTAAGCCCCACAGCTTCATAAAATGTTGCCTTCCCTTTTTTACAATAGGCAATAGATACATACATACATTTCTCTTGGTATAATAGACTCTATGCTTTTTTATAAAGTGATTGTACGTCCCAAAGAAAGTAAAGGACCACTCACTGGCATCCCAAAATTTGAAGTGCGGCGCCTTAAACAGCTCGATCTTTTCTATGATCCCCTAAGTAAGAACTAAGTCTGGAGTAAACATTTATCTCAACACAGCGTTGAGGGGGTAGAGTGGAGGTATACATTATATACATACACTCATATAAAAACTTGTGAGGGGAAAACAGGAAAATTCTTACAAAGAAAAAAAAAGTTAGAAAAAAGGTCACTGACAAAAGCTCTTGTTTTTACTTAGACGTTTCCCGCCCAACCCTACTGAAAAAATTTTTCATCCTTTCCGACACTGTTTGAAGACCGTTTTATGAGTCAATTTGCTACACCTTCTCGGAATAAACGTAAAGTGTTTAACGGTTGACTTTTCGTTCTTTTCCTGGCCTCTACTGATTCTCCTCTTCCTGCCTACCCCACACATTTCCCTTTCCTAACTTTAGGGCGACAGCTGTACCGAGGGATGTTGGCAACTTATGGTCGAGGAAAACACTTTTTGATGTCTGGTATAAGGAAAACCCAGGAGAATGAGGGCTGTTCCTGGAGGCTCCTCCAATAAAAGCGTAACACAGAAAATACTTTATTGACGTCATTTAAAGATTTATGGATGGATTTGGTACTAATTTTGTTGACTGTGAAATTCAATACAAAGTTTAATAAGGTTGCCAAAGATGGTCGGTGTCGTTGGAGATTGTATTGTTCGGCTCATTACGAACGTAACAAATCAATTTCCATTTTAATTATTATATATTATAGTACCCACTTTTACCTGTTCAAAATTATCAAGAAACGAATAATTCCAAGTTGGATAGCTCCATGCCATGAATTCAGAAATCCATAATTGTTCTCAATGGAATTGAACAAATTAATCAGCAGTCACTTGTCAATGAACGCTATTCAGTTGGCACAACTTCCTTGTACAAGTAATTGCACTTACCTTGGTGAAGGGCTCTCGAATGTGCTGGAGTGCTCTTCTGAAATGTTTAAATCAAAGTTGTCATCTACGACCATTTAAATGCTGTTCGTAGAGTTCGTAGTGCCATCTAACGGCAAATGCATGGGTTTCTCTAAATTGAGCCAATCAACTTGTAGACCTTACAATTCAAATGCTGTCTCTTGGGAGATGTTCTTATCTGCAGCTGCTTTGCCTGCCATGGCATATGATGATGGCAAGGATAAAAGGTGAGAACTTTCCCATACACACACACACACATACACATATACACACACAACTTACTCTTCTAGCCCCCTTATCGTGTGTTCATCCTCCACAAACTTTGGTCTACTTGTGCAATTCAAAGAGGAAAACGTCCCCAATGCTGCTAAATGCTCCACAGGGAAGCTTCCGCTTCAACCGTTAATTTAAGGGCAAAGTTGTGGAATGAAGTTTCTCTTGTTAAACGCATACTTAAAGACTCGATAAGGATCTACACGTCGTCCTTACTTTTGTACTATCATCCATTCACAGAGGAATCATCTGGATTCCTCCAGTTTCAGCAGTTGTTTTTGTTGTTGTTGCTGATGTTGTTGTTGGCTGGTTGGAGTGTCGTGTCGCACGAATGGATGTGTTCACAAATACATATAGTAGAGGTGGAAGCGCCACCGTAACATGCTCATTCTATCTAAAAATGGCACTAACATGGATGGTGTCACAGCTCTGACAATTTCGTGCTGTTGGCGCCAGAAGTGCCGGTTTGGGGCCAAATTAAAATCATTTCCGCGCTAAGGGGCTTTTCATAAGAGTCACAAAAACTTTTGGATGAAGTGATTTCAACGTGATGACGACTTTAGCGAATAATTATCTCTTAATTACTTCTGCCTAGCAAAATTATTATTTTTAGAATTGAGTGATGATGATGATGATGATGATGGTTTGATTTTAATTAGGTCATAAAGCTGTGGAGAGCAATTGAAGAGATCACTTGAAGGCTTTAACGACCTTTTATATTTATTCTTTTATAGATATAATAGGGGACTTTGTTGTTTGTGCGTTAAGTAAGAGCATCCATGCGTTCCGCATTCAGTTCATACTTTGGTGAATTAATTTTAAAGAAGTCAAGGTCGTTTCGTTATTTGTAAAAAGTGTGTTGTCTAATCTAACGGTCTATCTATGTATATAAGATGAAATAGTATTCGTATTAAAAGATGTTATGAATGTCTTAAATATACTTAAATACGATGGAAATTATATAGCCAAAGTTAACTAAGCAGCTAACAATTTGTTTATACGTTGCAAGAAATTAAAAAAAATTAAAGTTGGAACAAAATATAAATCGTAATATTCGAAGCTGTAAAACATATTAAGAGTAGAAAAAAAATATATTTATTAGCAACTAAAGAATAGTGATATTAAAAATCTAAAGTAAGTGTGTTATAATTGTTGGGGTTTCTTGATTGAATTACTTTTGAGACATATAAGAATGAGCTTATGAAACACATTCTACTAATAATAAATATATGCAAACGTGAAAATGTTTAAAGAACTATGTGGTAATAAGTTACAAAAATACATATATAATACATTAAAAAATAAATTTTCAATTTAACTTAATTTTTTATATATTAGAAAATCCAACTCATGGGGATACCCTGTGGTGGAAAGCATAGCATTACAAGAAGGATATAAGGACATTTATAAACATCTTCTTAGTCTTTGGCCAATATAGATAATTAAGATAAGATAATTATTTATTAGTACAAATAATACTTTTATAAACATAGTTCGTAAGTTACATAGCAATTCCTTAAACAGCTCTATCCGTTAAATTTTTTAAATCCTTTATCTTGTTACGTGCCACAAAGTGACACAAGCTACATCTGTTGGAAATGGAAGCAACTTTAGGCTAGTGACATTTTAGTAAACCTTGGATTCGGAAAACGGAATATTCAGGAAAGTTCTAGGATAATTCGTAGAGTATAAATACGGCGCTTCTCACATCCAGGAGGCGAGTCTTATGTCAGACAGTGAAGTGAACGAAGTAAACTATTGCGATAATTAGATGTACAGAGCTAGCGATAACTATAAAGAGTTGATTTGATAATTGTTCGTAAATGTGAAATAGTGAAGTTAAATAAAAGAAAGAACTTTTGAATTATATCTGAAATATTGTGTTTTAAATAACGAACTAAGGCCACGCTCGTGACAATATATTAGTGAATTTTGAGTCGTATTTCTATTAACTAAGCCTAGTCGAATATCTACATCTGCTCCTCTCAAATTATACGGCTGAACATCTGATACCATCCTAATTCTCTCCAATAGATATATTGGTAGACATCCCTTTCTAATTTTAAAAATGAAAAGAAGTACATTAAGATGTATTCTTTGGCTGCAACTGATCCATTTTAAGGATTCTAGCATCATTCTTATTGACATGAATCTATTAAACCTTAGTATTATCCGCATAGCCTATTTTGAAGCTTTTGAATTCGCTCTAACTTTGTCTTTGTGTACAGAAATAGTATTGAAGAGCAATACTCAAAAAGAGGTTTTATTAAAATATTATATATCTTAATTGCACTCAATGTCGATAAATCGCTTCGAATTCTTCTAAAATAGGCGACTTTTTTCCAATTTTTTTACAAATATAATCAATGTGTCCATTAAAGCTTAATTTGTTGTCAATAATAATCCCCAGATACTTAATTTCACTCACGCACACCATCAATTTCTAAGCCGTCATTATACGTACTATTTATGGTCATAAATTTAGTTTTTTTAACATTTGCTTCATTTAAATCCACTCTTAAATCGGTACTGATTCTTTCTACATCTTTACCAGTTACAAACACCAACGCATCATCAGCAAAAAGTCTAATTTTTGAATGCCTCAACGCACTCTTAATGTCGTTTATATAAACAAAGAATAATAATGTACCCAGCACTGATCCTTGTGGTACTTCCAATTTTATTTCAACTGCTTCGGAAAGCATGCCATTAACTCTTGTACTCTGTCTTCTTCCCTCTAAATAGTTTGGAGACCAACTGTACTCCTTGTCCTGTATACAATATTTTTGAAGCTTTGATAGAAGAATTTGTCTGTCTATAGGCTCAAGTGCTGTCTTAAAATCTAAGAATACTTCTAGAATAGCGTTACTTTCCTCCATTTCTTCTTTCCATTCCGTCACTACCCAATTTAATGCTGTCTCGCAATTGTGTTGCTTTCTAAACCCTGATTGTTCCTTAGCTATAAGACCATTTTCTAGTTGGATTTGTACTCCTTTTTCCAAAATCTTCTCACATAGTGGTAGCATATTAACTGGTCTGAATTCTTCACATTTCTTCGTATTTTTTTACCTAATGAATTGGTATTACTACTGATTCCTTCCAAGCGTCGGGAAATTCTCCAGTTATTAAGGACTCATTAAAGATACGAGTTAAGGTTGCACACAGTTCCGAACAATACTCTATTACCATTTTAGCACTTAAATTGTTATAGTTTCTCTTTTGGTTTATTACACTACAAATATTTTTTATTTCTTCACCATTTAATATTTTAAAACGAAATTGTTTATCCGTATGATTTAAAAGATCTGTATACTGCACTGTTGGTATGTCACTATTAATTTTCTCTAGACTTTCTATGAAATACTTATTGAATTTGTCCGCTATGCTCTTACTGCTCGTGCTTTTACCATCTTCAAAATGGACTTCAGATATATCTGCTTTTGATTTCTTTAATAAAGATTCTTTTATGACACTCCACATCTCCTTTTGATCTTTGACTCCATCGATCCTTCTTATTATATAGTTCCTTTTGGCACACCTAATTTGTTTTTTTATATTTATTCAATATCGTTTTGTACCTTATTCATTCCCTCTCATCATTAGTTAATGTAGCTCTTTGATAAGCATTAATTTTATGTTCCCTTAGTATTGCTAATTCTCTATTATACCACCTATTTATCCTACTTACACACTTCTTTTCCATTAGCTTTGATATTACCTCTTTCATTTTGGCATCAAATGCTTTCGTACGTATGTCCATATCCTCAATTTCAACTAACATTTCTATATTAACTTCATTAATCGCACAATTAAATTTCCTTTTATCATAGCGCTTAACTTCTATCCATTTCTCTAGATTCTAGATTCTCTAGATTCATTGACTTCACTACATTCAATATTAATCTCTAATGACTCGTGATCACTAATTTTTAAAGTATTATTCACTTTCACGCTTAAATTATTCATATCAGTAATTACGTAATCAATAATAGTTTTAGTCGTTGCTGTAACTCTTGTATATTCATTAACTTTTTGTTTACAGCCGTTATCGTTTAATATTCGAGGCACTTCTCGTTTGTATATATTGTGTATAATAAAATCACCTAGTATGCATAGCTCTTCAGCTGAATCAGTTAAACTGTCCATCCACTCCTTAAAATATTCACAAAACTGGCGCTCTGACGAACCTATACACGACTGCAATAATCATGCTCTTATTCTCTCTGGAACATTTAACAGCTAACCACCAAATATCCAATCCAGACTTGAAATCTTGTACTACTTCCTACTGCCACTCATTTCTTATTACACCTCCTGTTCTACTTGATTCCGTATCACATCTTATTAGGTTGTAACAATCCAAGTTAATTTCGCTGTCCTCAATACCATCAGTGACATGAGTTTCTGACACCATTATAAAATCATAGCTACCTTGATTAAAGACAACTTCCATTTCATTCCAATTGTTTATTAGGCCTTGAACATTTAAATAAGCACCCTTAACCTTCATTAATTGCTAATAACCCATTTTTCTCTTTTCAATTCTTAACTCATTTAAGTAGATTGGACACTGCCTACTCAGAATTTCGTGATTCGCATCAATAATTAAGTTTTAATTTGTCTTTAGCCTGTATACAATTAGCACATTTTTGTATAACCTCTTTTTTACAACTACGCGTGCCATGCTCCTCTGAACACCTCGCACATACTTCTTTATTATAACATTCACTCGATATACGATTAAAGCCCTGACCCTGAGATCTGAAGCATCTTTTAACATGTACCAACTAGAGTTTCCACTCCGAATGTCCGGATATCAGATTATCCGGATTATCCAACCAATTTTCAATTAATCCGGATATTTTTCGGTAATTATCCTATAATCTGGATATTTTTTTGAATACCTTTTCAGCAAAATACTTTTTTTTTACGTTCTTTCGTGGCACTTTTATAGTATTAATTTTAAGGGGTGGTTACCGCTCATGACGATGAAAACTCATCATCCTTAAAGTGTTTAAAACAACTGCGTAAACGAATATTTTCATATCTAAAGTATTTTAGAATTCACAGCCTGTTAAGAGCGGAACCGCCGACTAGAAAACTGGTAGCTGATGCGCTCGGAGCGTGCTTGCTGGGGAACCCTTTTTTCACTGCATGAGGTATCCTCATAAATTTCGGGAAACCGTTAACCTTCAGATTCAGCATAATCAACTCTTGGAGGAAGAAGAAGGGACACTGTGTGGTGCTGGAATAGTTGGAGTAAGCTGTCAAAGATTTTTCATAACTTGAGTTTTAAATGCGTTTTTCTGGTAACAATATTTTTCAGCGCGCGAGGCGATATACAGCGTCAACGAATGAACCGATTCACATGAATCTTTGCGCAATTTAAAGGGAATTCAATTTTCGGGGCCATTTCGACGCGATTTTTGTCAAAACTATATTTAGAAATAGTTTTTTCGTTGAAGCAAACAAAAATGGCAAACATTTTTTTTTTTAAACAGATAGCATTTTGTTATTTAGAAATTTTTGAGAAAACAAAAACCAGTAAAACCCCCAAATTTTATCGAGTTTAATCATTTTTAACCCCATTTGTTTCGAATTAATTGGCAGAGCTGTGGAGCGCCACGCGACAAAACCGTGCAGGGCGTGGGTTTTGTTTGATGGGTGCTGGAGCTGCCATTTGGGATTTGTTTTTTTTTTTATAAATAAAATTGAAATTTACTCTCCATTGATAGAAGAATAAAATACATATGTTAAAATTCATTTCCAAAAGTATTTATTTTATGTAAATAGCATGTTCAAAGTTTATGCATTTTGCATGCCTCTCGACGGTAACCTCACCTTAAATAAAACAAAACAAAAACATATAGCAATACCGTCGACAGACGACCATAAATAATTTCCAATTAAATATATGGTGACAGACGATTTTGACATTAAATCAAATTTTGTTTGCAATAGCCAAAGACAGCAACCAACTGCAATGATTTACTAGATGATCTAAGAGCTCTTTTAAATAGACGTAAGAAGTTAAAAAGACGTATTTATAATAGTGTACGAAAATTTAAAGCAAATAAAACTTATGTTACTATTTGCAGAAGTGTGCGGCGATATTCGGTCACAAACGCCACGAACAGCTGCGTCTAAAAGCTGTAACTGTTAAGTGCCAAACACAATTCCGCCGTTCCGATTCAATTTGATTCGATTCAATTCGATCCGTTACGTACATGAGCACAATTGTTCCGTTCAAACTTAACATCAGTTTTAAATTTCTCATTGAAATTTTTCCAGATTTTGTCTTTTCTTTTTACATCCATGTAAAATTTGTTGTCTTTGCCATAAAGCTCTTCATATTTTTTAATTTCTTCAATAAAAACTTCTTCATCCATGTTGAGTTATACACAAACATTGTACAGGTAATTTTTCTAGGTTATGTCATCCGTAAAAGTTGGAATTTGCTCAACTTCTCCGTTTCGATTCGATCCGTTTCGATCCATTTCGGTGTATGTGTCCAATTGCACGTACGTCTCATATAAGCAAATTTGACATTTGTACGTATCGGATCGAAACGGTGCAATTGTGTTTCCCACTTTAGTTTACAGAATCACTACACGTGTTTTTAGTGGCGCTTTGGAGATAATCCTCAAAAACCAAACTCAATTATGTCAATGTCAAGATGTGGCGATTATGTAATATTTTGTAGGATAATTAAAAGCTCAGGGGTGACACACGACAAAGATTATCTTGTTGATGTAGGTAATTTAGAATTATGGCTATCGTCTGTCGAGGGTATAAGCGTTGAAATTGTTGAAATTCGCTCAAAAAAATATTTATTTGTTTAGGTTACTTTGAATAACCACATAAGTTGTCTTATGAATGTTTTTTTATCCAAAATTTAAATAAAACAAAACCTATTAAGCATTGAAATTTTTTCAAATTGCTCGAAATTCACTGTGCTACGTACTATTAGTTTTTTTTCTATACTAATTTGAAAATTAAATGATAACAGTGTGGTTAAAAACTAAATATATTTCTAAATAAAATATTGAGCCAATCGCCTAAATATGTAGTATATGCATTGCTTATGGAATATAATACTCGTGTATCTAGCTTAAAAGAATTTTTAAATGTTCTATCACCACTAGAGGCTGAACTAAAGGAATTAAGTACAAATTCAGCGACATTTTTGACCGCTAAAGGTGTTTATAAGTTTCTGAAAGATTAGACGAGTTTGGAACGAACTTAAGTAAAAACTTATCGAAACAGATTAAAAAACGAATGGATGAATGTCGAGATAAAATACTTATGACATTTATTATCTTCTTAAAAGCAGGCAATATTCCACATTCCATAAATATTTTTATTACACTTCAAACGGTGCTCTCATTACATTGGCAGTAGAAATTTTTCGAAGAATCAATGTATCTGCTTATGACAGGGCCCAACACGACGACATCACGAAAGTAGCTGCAGAAATCGCATATGAAAGTGAGTTTCAAAGTCAACAAAAAACTACAATTTTGTTTAAAAATTCCCTGCAATTCCCATACAAACAAGACTGGGCAAATAGAAGAAAAACAGAGTAACGCCTCGCTCGAAAAAAATCAACGATGCCTCGAACTGATGTAGGGAAGGCCTTAATTTTTCTTAGAAATTTACTGGCATTTTTTGTGTTTTATGCATAATTGGAAACGACAATAGGTACTTGGGCCTCTAACAGTTTTTATAAGCATACCAATGAGAAGTGAAAGTTTTACTCTGCGTGGGCAGCGCCGGTTGTTATTAATAAATAAATACCTTTTGAAAACTATAATATAGTAATCCCTGGGTACTATATTATAGTTTTCATGAGGTATTTATTTATTAATATCGACTAACTAAAATCTATATAAAAAGTACTCGATACTTTTTATAGTCATAGTACTTAGTTACAAGTACTTTTCACACTTGCTGTACTTACTTATTTACTTACGCTGAAATACTCAGGCCTTCGGTACTTATACTGGTACTTAAGTACTTTTTCTTTGGTACTTGCCCAGTTCTGGTATTCATCAGCAATAACAAACAAATAATAGTCCAAGTACTGGTTACCTCGAAAAAAAAGTGAGCAGAGGAAAATATTTGCAAAAATGATTTGATTACGGTAATAAATGGTACTAAAATTTAATATATAGTAAAAAAACGACAGAAATAAACATAAATAGGTCATTTAATATTTTTCATTAAAACAAGAAAGTATATTATTTTAATTTTTATGTATCTCGTATTTTTGCCTTTATTTTTTATTATGCCGAAAAATATCCCTGAACCATAATTCCTTGGTTACGCTATGTTGTGGTTTGGACGCACCTAATATAAGTTTCCAAACGATCTGTTGAAAGACAAATCCTGGACTCGTCAGACCACAAAGCTTTCAACCAATCTGTGTCTTTGTGTTCTTTGGTCCATTCGATCGTTCTGCACTTACGAGCTGGTGTCAGCAGCGGAGCTCGTTTGCATCGAAAGCTACGAAATCCTGCGTCCTGCAGATAAAGTTTAACAGTATGTCTGCTAACTTGGGATTCAGATACCGTTTTTAAAATTTGCCGCGAAATATCAGATAGCAGGATTCTTGCGCGAAGGTGAGCTAGTAATTTTTCTAATGAGCTGTACCATGCCCCGTGTCTGCTTCAATCCTCCTCTCGATCCAGTTCTTTTATTTTCTGATGATGCCAAAGCTTAAAAGATACCCGAAGCACAGCCTTGGTGGGAAAGGAAGAAGGGGTAGGGATTTGGGGATTATTGGGTTTAGTCCAGGAGGTGAAGGTGTACATTGCGCTTGAATTTTTGCGACCCATAGCTAAGGGGGTAAAACAGATGATGGCAAACTGTTCCACATTCGTACTGTCCTGTTTATCAAGGATTCGATTCATGGAATTTCACGATACGGCCAAATTTGGGTATGAGGGTGAGCTCGGGTTGCAGCTCGTGTGGTGCGCATAGGAAGAATTCTACAAGGGATCAGGGTAGAGATTTCGCCAGAGCAATAGCCAGAGAAGTACCGATAAAAGAGGGATAGGCAACCGACATTACGCCGGTGCTCTAGGGAATCAATAATTGCCATTGACATGTCATCGCCTGATATGAGACTATAAGATTTGCGGCAATTCTTATGGAGTAAAATATTTCTTGCATTTTTTAAGAAGGCCAGGCATTTCATCGCGTTCTTGGTATTACCAAAACTATGTGATCAGACCAACTAATATCGTTGGATATTGCAATACCTCGGATGTTCAGGGCCGGCGAGTTCGAGATATCTTCTCCATTGACGAAAATGAGTTGAGCGGATGTTGCAGTACGTTTGAGTGATAACAGACAACATTGCATTTTGGAAGGATCAAACAAGGCCCAATTCGTTCGCGTCTAGCGAATGTTGTTGCATGGTCATGGTTTAGAGTCGAACGAATACACGAAATCAAGGGTGCTGTGGTCTGCAAAACTATGAATAGGATTGAAAGTGAAAGCTATCAGATCATTAATAATACTGAGGAAGAGAGTAGGAGAGAGCACAGAACCTTCGGTACACCGGCATGGATTATAAAACGGTCCGAAGTAACTCCGTCCAATATAACTTGAATTGAACGACGGGAGAGAAAACTTTCAATCTATTTTAAGAAAAGAGGGTCTATACCTAATGTCTGAAGTTTAGCTAAAAGAGTAGAATACCAGACTCTATCGAATGCCTTCGAAATATCTAACGGGATGATCCCAGATTCACTAAAATTATGGACACATTGACTCCAACGCTCGGTAAGGAATGCTAGTAAACCTCCAGTAGAGCAGCCCGCACGAAAGCCGTATTGATGATCGCTAATGATGTGATTAGTTTCTATTGGGTGTTGATAATTATTTCGAAAACTTTCGAAAGAATCGAAGTAAGGGCAATTGGTCTATAATTTGAGGGATCGCTTGCCTGTCCATTTTTGGGTATTGGCTGAAAATGTGCAAGTTTCCATGTGGAAGGAAAGACTCCTGTCGAATACGACAGCTGAAATAGTTTACGTAGAGACTTAGCTAAAGAATAGGCGCAGCACTTGACTACCAGGGGCGAAATACCATCAGGCCCAGCAGCTTTAGACACATTGAGACTTGCGAGCACTTTGAAAACCACTCTTTTGTAACGGTCTATAGTTGCTTGTCGGTGGGGAAGGAGGAGTTCGCGAAGAAGGTGGTATGAAAGAATTCGCGCAAAGAATTCGTCCAATGTGTACACATCCCTGTTATGAATTAGGGGCTGTACCGAAGAACTGGTGAAGTTGCTGTTGACTGTCTTAAGAAGAAATCAGAAACTCTTTCCACTAGTAAAGATTTTCTGTCTAATGCTTTCGCCGAATTGAAACTTCGCTCGCTGAATCATAGACTAATAGGTATTATACGTACTTCTCTATAGATCTGTCTCAATTCCGAACCATAAGATGTTGATAATTGTTTTAGAGCAGCACTCAACATCTCTCGAGGAAAAACAGTCAGACCAGTCTAACTCTCTAATGAATTTGTTAAGTAAAGCCCCATAAACTTGATCATAATGCCACACCAATCGCCTTTTTCGAGGGAGACTGGTAGGTTGCAGTGACGATATGGAGAATTGGACTGAAACGAGACAATGATCCGAGCTGCCAGGAAGAGATGACACTGACGTAGAGTACTTGTCAGGATGAGATGTTAGAAACAGATCTAATATGTTAGCGCTATGTCCAATTATATCAGACAAATGAGTTGGACTATTAACTAACTGTTGCAAGTTAAAGGACTCGCTAAATAGTTCAACATGTCTCCCAGCCGGATTTCTGGTTCACCTTCTCTCTATTTTTCACCTTTTCTCCTTTTTCCCTTTTCCTATGTCGATACTCCACTAATTTTGATTTTTATTTAAATAACTCGAATAGAACTGAGTTGATTGCTTCACCTACCAAAAATTTCCCTTGAATCGCCCATTATTACATAGCTTTCGATTTTTGCTCCTAGTATATTTTATAGAAATTTTGTACTTGGTGAAACAGATGGCGGGAATTGATTTGAATTTCAAAATTCAATTAATCACTTCGATTTTATTTTCCTCCACGTTTTCATATTTGCTCGATATTATGCTAGAAACATAAATTTCCGGAGAAACTTTCAAGGATGCGTTTATAATATTCTTTTCTCTTTGACCGGCGAGCGTTCATGTAATTTTACATAAAAATTAAATATACGATATTAAATCCCCAACTTCCTTTAGTTCTACGTAATAACTTCAGATTGCTTTTCTGTTTTCGAGAGGGAATTGAATCAAGGAAGTAGGATATGATATCTAATTTTACATTTCGTTGCTCGCCTCATCTTAACAAAAGCTTGTATTTCATTGTTCTTATTATCTAATTTCCTTATGTATGCCTATATATCTAACCTTTTCCAAATTCATCTTCTGTCTGCCTACCTAATCTACTATTTAAATCGGTGTCAATGAAACGAATGACGGAGCCCAAGGTTCCAGGAAGAATACAGAATATTAAATAAATACTAACTTGTTGAACATAGCTGAAAGGAAATAAAAACCGTTAGACTCGCATATAATGAATATTCATTAGGTACTTACCTATCAATGCTTCAGTCCAGTGTCCTCAAATGCCTCGTATAACTCCATATAACTATCTGAAAAGAAAAGAAAGAGATATATTACTTAAAATTAACTCAATTAATGAAATTTTACAATAAAACCACGAAAAATATTTAATTCATGTACGAATTTCTTGGTAATACAACAATAACACTCTGCAAAACATAAACATTGCAAAATTTATAGCTCCTGCTTAATAAACATTTGCAATACTTGCAAATATGTTTAAATTTGCACAACGCTATTATTACAGATAAAATTGCAATATTTTTGTCATTGTTGATACTTTGAAAACATTTTTCCAACATGAATTATTTCGTAATAATATGCATATTTTCTTGCAAATTACTCATGTTGGAACAATTGATAAAGACCTAAAGCATATTATCGAACATCTACCTGGGTTATTAAATCCACCAAATCCCCGAAAAACAATACAATACCAAACTGCACTACGTATCTAAAAATGTCGATCACGCTGTCAAATTGACAGAATCAAATGTCAATTTGGAGAATTTATTGCGCGCAACCTGTTGGTAATGCTTAGAAGGTGCGAAATTCACCAGATAAGCAAACATTCGCGAAAAATTATAAATGAATTCCCATAATGAGAGGAAAAGATACACATGTGGAAACGAGGTAGAAGAAAATAGAGACAAATTTACATTCCACGTCGGAAAATGTCATAACCTAACAAATTGCCGCCATATTGATATTTTCCTGAAAATTTCAAATATCTAATTAAATAAATTAGGAGAATTCATAAATAATAAAGAATAAATTATATGATGAAAATTGGCGTCAATTGAAAAAAAATTGTACAAGCCAGTCTACAACGAAAACTGTGCTAAAATTGCAATTTTCGTATGGAACTTGTGCCTAAATGTCTGCAAAGAAGATATAAAAAGGAGGCGCGTCCTCTGAAAAACTCATTAGTTTGACAGTGATCGTATAAGTAACACGGATAAGATCAAGGTGATTAGCAATTTTTATTCTTTTTTTTTTTTTAATTGGACAATAAACTTAGCACCAAATTATTCACATGCTATAGTGATCAAGTGGTGCTACTAATTTATCTGGTGATATTTTAAACAATGTTGCAACTGGTGTAAAAATTCTGTTAAGTATTTGTATACTTAATTTATGAAAAATTTAATGTTTTTTATTGAAGGCAGTATATTCTAGATTTGGGTTTCTTCTCGTAGAAATTAAACAAATGCAAACACAGCATTTTAATGATACATGTAAAGACAAAATTTAGTTAAGTTACTATTAAGTGCGTGAAATAAGAATTGAAGAAGAAGAGATTTAGAAATATAATTTGATTATATCAGATTCAAACACATGCCACGATTCGGCATATTAGACGAAATATATATATAAAATAAAACTCCAGTGAATTAGATAAAATGAGGAAAATGGCACAAAAACAAATAAGAGCATACGCAACTCATACAAATAAGCATTCGATTCAATGCCCAAGATTTTATACATAACCAAGAATCAAGGTTGTAAATACGAGTTATTCGAAAAATATAGCAATAGTGAACATAAGCCCACATATATTATTAGTTCAATACCGCTACACTATCCCACCTAAAATGCCGTTATATAGCTTTAGTTCTCAATTGCAGCTACATTATAAAACAAACGGATCTCCTCAACTACGACGCAGATAACTCACTAGCCTCTTTTCAAAAACATTCTGATACGATGCTAAAGGACATCGCGCCTATTTCCACTGAGGAACTAATTCACTGTAATAAGCGCTACGACTATGGCACCTAGTAAATACTAATCTCATGGAAATAGGAATTTATTAGCTTTAATTCAACTGAATTATTCCGATTCTACATATATTCCGCAATTACCTTGCTTCCGAAATGCACCAATTTCTATATAGGTAAATCTATATTGTGCGTCAGCGACGGCCTGAAGGACATTTGAATAAAGTTGTTTGCGATATTATAAAATGTGCTCACAGAATTTCCTTCATTCATAATTACCATACAATTAGGAAATTTCCATTTTTCGAATATTTCTTCACTGATTCCGAAAAAATCGAAAATGGATTTGACACCCACGCATTTGATTTTTACGTGTCAGTCTCTCCGCCCATTTGTTTCCCTGTCCGTCTATTGATAACTCGAGAGCGCATTCATTTAGGGAGCTGCAATTTGGCGCATGGCCTCGTTAAAAACTTATAGATTTGAGTTCGAAAATGGGATAAGTCGGATAACTCTTTCATGCCTTGGACGCTGAGAATGCGTTCGAGTAGACAGCTAAATTGTACACAGCATTTTCATAACAAAATACATAAATAAGTGATAGTAGATGAATGCGTGCATGAAACTTCGTATGGTCGTCCATCTGTGCAATTTTGATTTTTGAAGTGGTTTTTCGTATATATTTCTAGAACGGTTCGTCGGGCAGAAAAAATGATTATAACCAATTTTATAGGATTTCATATTCTAAACAAGTTTTTAGTATAATAAAGATGTCTAGAACTGATCGTTTTCACAGTATACGTGAAACACCTAAATTTTTATATGGTAACACCAAGAATTGAATTTTGAATTTGAATTTTTGTTTGTTTTGCTATTACTATAAAAAACTATGTCCCAAGTTCAGCTCTCTATGTTGTCGTGTTCTCAGGCAGTGTCCAAATATATAGTGAAAAACGAAATTTTTTATGGCAACCCCACGAAGGAGTTGTCTGATTTGTTTCATTTTCCAACTTAATTTCACTTTTTTTTTAAGTCCGTGTACAAAATCTCAGCTTTCTAAGTGAACGCGTTTTCGAGTTATCGTGCGCACAGACAGACAGATGGACGGACGGACGGGCAGACAGACATGCAAAAATCAAAATAACTTTTTTACTTTTATACGCGGGTGCCCAATCCATTTTGCTCTACCATCATTATTTCGAGGTGTTACAAACGGAATCACAAACTTTATATACCCTTTAGATTTCATCTAAGATATAATAATATAATTAAAAAAAGGAGTTTTCAAACAAAACTGAGGCCAAGCCGCATGAAAAAGTAGAAAATAAACTTTTCTTCGCACACAGAGGTGGACTCAGGTTTTTTTGATTGGGACATTTCTCTTGAATATTCTTTCTCTTCATGAATCAAATCACTTATTACCTCTGATTGATCATACTGAAATAATCGGTGATTGTCAGCGAATAAAATCTGAGTCCACCTCTGTGTGTGAAGAAAAGTTTATTTTCTACTTTTTCATGCGGCTTGGCCTCAGTTTTGTTTGAAAACTCCTTTTTTTAATTATTTTATTTTCTGCCTTTTTGACGTTAACTAAATAGCTATTACGTGCTGCATGGATATGAACAATTTTATGACGGCTGAAAAGACACTGATTTACCAGTTTTTCAAAAAAATTATTCGAATAAAAATTATTTTGAAGTACTGCAACGGTTTGCTGAAATTCAAATCTTGTTTTAAACAGCGCTTTTTAGCTGTATTCCAAATTGATCCCACATAACATGAATAATGCCGAGTTTCCATGTTTTCCACAGACTTTTCCTATTACTATGAAATTTTTTTAAAAATTTACATGAATTTTCCTCGATTTTTCATGCAAGCTTTCATGATTGTTGATAGAAAGTATTGATGCCAGTAGGACGAAAAAAAATGATTCCGCATAGCTTATAAAACTTTTCTGTCGGAAAATTTTCCGGAAAAGTCGGAAAATTCCGGAAATTTTCGGAAAATTTTTTAGAAAAATTGGAAAATTCTGCATTTTTCCTGAAACAGATTTATCACTAATAATATCGATGAAAATTCGTCCGATGATTTCCCCGCTTTTCCGGGTTTTCCACGGAGTTTTCCACGAAAGCAACTTTATGCAACTCATTTTGCTCTACAACTTTGTCTTAGGTTGCAAAACGCTCAAACGCTTCCTTTGTCGGGAAAACTCCGGAAAAGCGTTTTACATGAATTTTCCTCGATTTTTTCTGCAAGTTTTCACCATTGCCGGAGAGATAGGGAACTTGATCCTGCATAATTTAGAAAACATTTTTACCGGAAAAGTCGGAAAATTCCGGAAAATTTTTCGGAAAAATCGGAAAACTCTGCATTTTTCCTGAAACGGATTTATCACTAATCAAATTTGTACCAAATTTTCAAATAATTTTTACCAATTTTCCGGGTTTTCCATGGAAATTTCCGGTTCAAATTTTGACAGATTCAATTGTCACGCGACGTGAATCTGTGTGCCAAATTTCAGCTCGCTGTGATGACGAAAAGTGGGTCTACGAGAGTGTCGAAAATAGTAAAAAAGAAATATGTATATAAATAAATATACAGTCAGATAAATTCGTGTACGAGTTAAAGAGAATGGCTGGGCTCAAAAATGAACAACCCATCTGGTGTTCCCACACAAAACATTGGGGTATCACTTTATTTAACTTTTATTGCTATCTGTATCTAGGATATAATATTATTAGTCTGAAACCAATTATAACTGTTTCTCTAATTATTAATTAAATGTTTCAATTCAGTATGGTAAAAAAAATACAGAAGTAGTTGACAGATTTCTTGCGGAAAAAATATAAAAAAAAATTTCAAATTTAAAGTCTGAGGATTATTCGAAAACAAGTTATTTTTGAAAGACACTTTGGCTACACGAAAAATGTATATTAAGATGAAAAACTCGAGGGAAGTGATAGCGAAAGAACCCAGTTCGCTCAATCGTTAATAAGAAGAGCCTAAAATATATTTAGAGACGAAGAGCATTTGTTAATGGAAAGTTCAACTCATAAAACAACAAAGCGGGGGGGAAAGAAAAATATATGAAAGTGATGAACTGATTAAACAAAAAAAAATAAAAATTAAAATATTCCAGAAGAACTTGGATAAAAGTTCCAATGAGGAGCAAAATTTTCTCATGAGCTTTATATTTATATTTCAAACTAAAAATGCAAGTACTGCTGAGCAACACTATGACTGAAATTGTGGGGGACTATTCCTCTGCTATAATATGTATGTATATTGAAGGAAAGGCAAATCATTAATAAAAATTCAGAAGAAAAACGGAGAGATAGTAGATCCCTGGTGTACATCGGTATTTATAGGGTGAACTTCAAATAAAAAGCTTTCAATCCATAACAGAAAAGGATTGGAGAGACCATATGCTTTAAGTTTGTTTAACTCTATGAAAAGCTTATGAAATATCTAAAATCTAAGGCAACGATTTTGGACTCACCAGAACTGTGGAGACTGCGATTCCAATGTTCCGAAAATCAGCAAGACTCCATTTGAGTGTCAAGCCATATGGTTAATTGTTGGTAATGAGTTTGATTTATGAAGTCATTTTAAACCTATATGCTTTTTTTACAAGATATAAAAATTCATGCATTGAAGGTTTAAGACACTGGATTCAAATAACATTCACTTTATATTAACGACTTTTACTGTAACTTCGATAAGTAGGTACTTGGTAAGAGGCAAATCGAGTAGTCTTTTGATAGCTTATCAATGTGGTTTTTCTCTTAAGAAAATTACCCCCCCCCCCCCTTATAGTAGTTAATGATATTTTTCCAATATTACACCGGATGAGTATTTTAATCAATTGTTAATACTCAAATTAAATCTAGACTAATCTCATTCCCTTCATATCATAAGCAATTCTGTTTCAATGTAGAGTGGCAGAGAAAAGCTCCCTTGACAGAAACATTCACAAAAATGTTCATCCGCTAAAACAAAATCAATTTAACTCTATATATGTATGTACATAGATAGATCTACATACATTGGTTGGCTGGAATTGGAACGTGGTCACGTCCATATTTCCACAGCCACACGTGAAGTTTAATCAAAGAAAAGACTAGTGAATTACAAACATGTCGAGGAATAAACGCCGGAGGCTGGTTGGTCTGTAAATTTGCTTACATAAACGAATTGATGAAATCGATGATTAAAATGTTCAAATACGTACTTTGATTTGCAGGGCTGGGCATTAGACCAGCATGGGCAACAGGTTTCGGCTCGATCAATTGCGTCCAGGAATTGCAAATGTTTACTAGATTCCACTTGAAATGACGAGTTTTGTCTTTCAAAGTTGTATAACCATATAGCTATGTCGGCCACGTTTATATTTTTTTCCCCCGTTGAAAAACTGGAGATGTACATACATACAAATTTTATAAAATCTAGATTTTAAATTTGTTCGAGGTATGTAAGTTTTCAAAGCGGCTATACCATAGCGAAATAGATGATGTGGAATACAATTGGAAACCCATTTATATTTCAAAGGATTTTGCAAACAATTAGAATTTATGTATGTAGTAATATGCGTTTACGTGGATTTATTTATGGAGTTTTCTTCAATTTAATTCATATTTAATAAACAAAATATAATAGGTGAGTGAATCCAATCTATTTTCAATAATGTTTTTAGGAAATTCGCAACGAGCTTCGGCATTTTTAAGTAGGTGTCCCCCTTTAAACAGGGAACTCATAATATTGGTAAATGGATGAATACAAAATGAAAGTCGACGCACACATGGATCAAAAATATATGTCATATCAGAGAGCAAAGCAGCAGCGCTGTCGTTTCACACCTGTAAAATTCCAAATACAAGTACCAGTACCAGGACCTGAACTTAAAATCTTTACGTATAAGTCCCGATACTGGTAATTAAAAATTTTTGAAGTACAAGTCCAGGTACTGGTACTCATATGTCCCATATGTAAGCTTAAGTACCAAAATACAAGTACACCTTGACTTGTACTTCAAACATTTTAAAGACCTGTACCGGGACTTGTAGGGGTTGAGGGAGCAAGACGGACGGTTGGGATAAGAAGAATTTCCACTGATATTCGGAGTACGAACAGAGTTATCTGTTTGCAAATAGCGGCAATCAACGCTAAGCAGTATTTTGAACACTCCCTGTAAAAATCGTTGCTGTCTTCAGACTGAAAATATAAAAAACATCTTGTTGATGTAACTTCAGCCTGTATGAAATTTTGTGAGTTTTATAGCAAAAAGAGGCGGTTTCAGAGTGTCATTCCTTTAGAATAATTTTTTAAGTTTTGTTTATGCGAATCAGTATTGGGAAGGTTGTTTTTTTCATTGAAAATACATAAAGCTATTATTTATATATTCGAGTCCTCCTTTGGTAGGGCTGCCATCCGTCCGGGTTTCCCCGGATTTGTCCTAGTTTGGAGGGCGTCCGGGGAGAATACGGGCGGGGTTTTCTGTACTGTCCGGGTTTTAAATTTTGGAAACCAATTAAATAAAAACTTAATTTTTTGTGTATGTACGGTGTAGTTGATAATGCCGACATTCAGACCGACTTGACGCTCACTCAAGTTCTCTCTTCCGGTCCCAGCCAGTCTTAGCTCAGTAACGAAGCTAGCAGTACGACAATTGCTTGTGTAACTTGCCTTGTGTACCTATGTTTGTATTATGTACATTGTTAGAAAGAAAGTGAAAAAGTTTTAAAAAAATTTATGCAAAAATTTTACGGGATAAAGGGCAACACAACAAAGTGTGATTTTTTTTTGTTTTTTTTTTTTCAAAAATAATCAGCTCCCTATTGACGAAAAATGTCTCTTCTTTACAGCCATTACTATCCCAACTTGAGACTTCCGTCTCTTTGTCTGTCCGGCCGTCCGCGAGTCCGTCCGTACGATAGCTTGGGAACGTGTATACTTAAAAAGCTGAAAATTTGCACACGGGCTTTAAAAAAAAGTAAATTTATGTTCGAAAATGGGACAAATCGGGTAACACTTTCCTAGGGTTGCCATACACAAATTTCGTTTTTTACTGTATATCTGCACACTGCCTGAGAGCGCGTCAACGTAGTGAACTGAAATTTTGTATACAGTGTTTTCATGAAAATAGTAAATATAATTTCAAAAATGGACTAAATTGGGCAACGGATTCTTGGTGTTGCCATATAAAAATTTAAGATTTCTACGTATACTATGAAAACGATCAGTCCTAGACGTTTTAGTTGCACTGAAAAGTTCTTCAGAATATGAAATCCTATGAAATTGGTCATCATCATTTATACTTTCCAACGAACCGTTCTAGAAATATGCGAAAAACCACTTCAAAAATCAAACTTGTGCAGATAGGTGACCATAGGAAATTAACGGGTATTCATCTACAGCATCATAAGAATTGGTCTTATACCAATTCTAGCTTTTTTACTTGTTGTTCTTATAAAAGGCATTCTTTATATAACTTTCTCTGAAATAATTTAAAGACCGTGCCTCTGTGTTACGTATTTGGATTCAAAGGTACCCTTTCTTTAATATAACTTTCAGGTATGTGTAGTAAGTACACATACCAAAAATTGGAAAATTTTAAGGGTTTCAAAGTTAGTTTAAATTTAGTATAATTCAGGCAGTATTCATCACACGACAAAAAAACTTAAAGTGGTCTCTTGAAGTTAAAGTCTCTCGCCATGTAGGTTCACCTTTCCCGAGAAATGAAGCTATTTTGAAAGCTATATGGCACACTAAATGTAAATGTTAAATTGTATTTCTAATTTTTAGATGGTTTATTTATGTTCCTAAATGTAAGAGTTAGTTAGTTAGTTCATTCACATCGTTTTATTTTACCGTTTTTTGTAAACTGACTAATTTTATAATAAATATATATAATTAAAAAAAGACACTATGCATAACAATTTCAACCGATTTCATTAGTAAATAAAACAGAAAATTATTTGGCAACAATGTCCGGGTTTCAAGCTAAAATGTCCAGTGAAATGTTATTATAGGATTCATTTGTTCTTATATGTACCTAAACACCTACACCTATAAAAAAAAACAGTCGAAATGAAACGTGAATGGAAACTTCCAAGCAGTAGGCACTTTGGCTGCTATTAATAATAAGATAAGGGGGTATAAAAAAGCCAGCAAGGTTTTCCGAGTGCCTAAGACAACTATACTATTCTTAAAGTGAAGACAAAAAATTCCTCGAAGATACTTGGACGCTTCAAGCAAGTTTTTAATGAGAATCAAGAACACGAGTTATTGCCCCGCCCACATTATTGATTTTGACGTTGGTTTTTTATTTTTTTTATTTATTAACAACCAAAGATATGCGATCGGTGACATTTTTGAGTTTATTTTATGTTTTCTCTACACTCTTATGAAATTTAAGCATTTACTTTGTTTCATTACATAAATTATAAACATCTGTAAAATACATGCGCTTTTAATTGTTAATAACTTTTGACAATTGTTTTAGAGTCCATTTTCCCCTTGCAAAACTCCTTTTTAGCCCACTAGTGGGGCAAAGCAGCTTTTTTGCAGTCCCCTGTAAAATAACTGCTATTCTAATGTAAAAAAAACACGTCAGTAAGCATTTAAAAGCTTTATATTGTAGACAAAGCATGAATGCAAATTTCTAAATAACTAGCTTTGGTGCCCATTTCGGTATAAAGCTAGATTTAATTGAATTAATTCCTTATATGGTTCGTTTCGCCCGACTCTCCCCTACTAATACTTAAAAAAACAATTTTAGTCCACGTCCTGTTACTGGTACTAGTACTTAAGTACTTTGCAGGTCTGATTTCTGTTATTATCTAATTGCAAAGAAATATTACATCGTATAAATTTTCAGGACCCCGTACTAAAGGCAGTTACAGGAATCGATCCAAATTGCTTAACTCCAAGCGGAATGATATCGATACTGTTCAAATACAGAGATTTATACCAAAGTCACTGGTCTTTGAAGAAATGTGGGTAAAAATACCTAGGTGTAAAAATGGAAAAATTTATTAGTTGCTTAGTGCTTTCCACAGAGCTCCGCAAGTCCGGCATGAAATTTTCTTAAAACTAAATCCAGAAATTCTCTTAATGTAGCAATTGTAAATTCCATAATGGTTGTAAAGGAAACTATTTCAGATTTGGTCTGTTCGAGCGCATACCATCAAAAGGAATATTAATTATATAAAATGAATAATAAAATTAAAATTTATGAACTACATTTTGGCAGCAGCCTCGAATTATTCTTGTGAAAAATTAAAAATAAAACAAAATTAAATACAGGGTGTCCCGTAAGTGGTGTGAAACCCGAAGGCTATGGATGGATCATACTTAGGCAAGCAAAATATTTTATGGGTGGTGGGAGTAAATCCTATGATGATGATGGCCGAAAAAGGTCATTTCCAAATGATACTTTCTGGCTGGAAAGATAAAAAAACGCAGAAAGGGTTACATTTTCTGCACAAAGTGTGATAGGTCAATTTAAACCTAAACTGTTGGGCTACTTAAATACATTATGAAAAACTGGTGTTGATGACGTGTTTTTTTATAAAAATGGTAGTTAAATAAAAACAAAAAAACGAACTAAAATTTCCTAACTTCAAAATGGAAAGGAACAGGAGGAAAATTTATGGATCATTGGAAAGGTTTCTATCTTACTAAAGTTTAAGTCATCATCCTTGGGTATAACGTTCAGAAGTGTCAAGGTGACCTATGAAAACAGACCCAAAAATATTTAACTTCCGTTATCTCGAACACCGTTAGAATATCGAAAAATTTGTCACAGGAAGTTATTATGAACACGAAATGTCACACTAAAGTTCTACATTTATACTGCCTACCATATCATTTTTTATGGACCAAAATTTCATAAGAAAAACCTAGCAATGAGGTCGGCGCCAACAGAAAAATTTAGCAAGTGTCTACTATCGGACCATTCTTTTAGCAGCTGTAATATGACCGCGGAAATACAGAGATAAGACATATGTACTACAAAAAGGATAAGAAGACGAATTTTTATTATTTATTCGCTTTTTTCCAATATGCTCATGTTTTTACAGATTTTTTGCTTGTTTTTTAGTTGAAGTTTCTCAGAACTCTAACAAAAAATATTTTTAGCGTGCTAAGGAACGGCCCGAGGCGATAAATTCAAACTAAATTGGTTGGAAACATACTGGTAGTGCCAAGAATAACCCAAATGGGCCATCCCACACGAGTATTCTTCAAGCAGTAGGCATTCAGGTTTTCTAGGGAAAATGTGAGAAGAAGCAAAGAGATATCTCTCTGCTTCTGCTCACATCTTCCCCAGATAACCTGTTTGTATACTGCATCGGGAATATCGTGTGGGATGGCCGATTAGTTGTCTTGATGCAGGTTGAATAGTCATAACTGAGTATCATCAAGATTATTAGACTCATAAAATTATAATCTTCGTGAGGATGTCTGAAGATATTTCTGCCCAGCGGGAAATATGTCAAGCGATTGTCAGAGGAAGTGCTTCCACAACATAGCCACAAGATATCTTTTCCGAGGCGCTCTTTTACCAAAACCAAAAGAAGCTTTGCGGACCTCTTCTCTCAGCTTAGGCTGACTCATAAGTTAACTGTATTTTGTTGTGAAAAGATGACGCATTTGAATCTGAAAACGCAGCAGAATTTTCATTCTTTAGTAGGCAGTTGAAGCGTGCGGTTAATTTAAAATTAAACGGAGTGCATTCAGAAAAAAACTGAAATTTTTAATAAGGCCCTTATCTTGATTCCCTCTGTACTACCCTACAAGTGCTCCGAGAGTGTTATCCTACAAGCTTCTCAAGAATCTGCATCTCAGCGCTTCCCTTTGCGGACATGCTCACGTTAAAGCGATATGAACAAGGATACGGTGGGGAAGCGCTCTTGCATTCCTTTTTGAGCGCTTCCATTTCCCGCTGAGTGGCTCTATACTATGGCTGAGTATTTGCTTGTAAGGTTGTATTAGCGCTCCGGTTTGAAGCACTGAAGGTAGCTTGTTGATATGAAGGTTGATTGATTTGGGAAGAAACTCTTTCATGTGACTGGTGTGGTGATGATGTTCCTGGTTTTGTCTAGATCTGGTTTCAGGCCATTTCCTTAATTTTTATGTAGGCAGTCATCATTGATATGGATGATACCGGTCAGGGTTAACAATACCTGTGATACTTTGTGCATCTTGTTCTAGAACTCCCATAGTAAAAAATAATTCCCTAAAGTGTGTGGCAACAATTTGTGCCACACAGGTTAGGCATTTGTCGATAAGATTAGGGAAAGCTCCACCTTGGAAAGCTACGATTAGGTTTTTATCCCTAAAATGTAGGGAATTTTGGTTTTTTCCCTATAAAATTTAGGACATATTCCCTAAAATGTAGGGAATTTTCATATTTTTTTCTGTTTTTCCCTACATTGTACTGAATATTCCCTAAAATATAGGGAATTTTAAATTGTTGTTTTGTTTTTTCCCCTTAAAATGTAGGGAATAGGTGATAGCACCACACCACTCTCCACCATAGGTGAAGGTGATAGAAGACCACCCCTTCTCTTCCTTATATCCAAGAGAGCTTAACATTTCGGGAATTTTACGTACTTTAGAGGTTTTCTGGCGCCAGATACCTAAATTCATTGAATGTTTCATTGATTTAGGGAAATTAAACTATTTTTTCCTTTGTATCAAAGGAAATTACATTTATTTTTAGGGAAAAACTTGTCTTAAATTTAGGGAATAGCCCTAATATTTTTACAGTGTATATAAAAAAAAAATGCTGTTCGCTGATAATCGCATCACTTGAGGACGGCTGGAACGATTTGGCTAATTTTTTTTATTTATTTTTTTTATTTTCGTAATAGTCTGAATAAGCTTTTTAGGGAAAGAAAAATTGGAATCGGCAACACCTTCTTGGTGTTGCCATACAAAACTTTGGATTTTCACTGTATGTCGCCGTAGAGAGCTCAAATTTTGTATAAGGTGTTTTTAAAAACGCATGTACATTTAAGTTCAATAAGTAAAAAAAAACTAGAATTGATCTAAGACCAATTCTTCACCCTAATGACATTTTGTATGGTCACCCATTTCAGCAATTTTGATTCTTGCATTGGTTTTTCGCATATAGTTGTAGAACGGCTCGTCGGGCAGAAAAAATGATTATAACCAATTTTATAGGATTTCGTATTCTGAAGAAGTTTTTCGTACAATAAAAATGTCTAGGACTGATCGTTTTCTCGTTTTCACTGTATCTGTAAAAAGCCTAAATTTTTATATGGCAACACCAAGAAGGGGTTACCCGATTTATGCCATTTCTTAAATTTTATTTGCTATTACTATGAACACATCATGTACCAAATTTCAGCTCTCTATGTCAACGGGCTCTCAGGTAGTGTCTAAATATATAGTGGAAAACTTTGTATGAAAACCCCATGAAGGAGTTGCCCGATTTGTCTTATTTTCGAACTTAATTTTGCTTTTGTTTTTTTAGACGTACAGAATTCCAGCTCTATAAAATCTCAAAAATGGACTATATCGGGACACCCCTTCTTTGTGTTGCCATACGAAGCTTTAGTTTTTCTCTATATATTTGGACACTGACTCACGCATCGACGAGCTAGAGAGCTAAAATCCCCAACCCTTTCAGGCCCCACCCAGATAGGCGTCTATATTAGCGCAGGGCAACGCCGGTGGGATTCCCTTAGTTTTTAATGAAAAAAAATATGAATACAATTTCTCCGCCTGCCTAAAAGTTCCATGTATACACAGAGAAGGATTACATCATATATTTGCAGCTATCTAATTTTTATTTTGACTTATTTACACACATATGTAATTCGATTTAAGTGCCCTGAGGTCCCTTAAAATGCTTATAGCGCATCAGCTTGAGATGGAAACAAATTTATCTTTTACTCGGTTGACTTTACGAGAAAATTTTCTATTTGCAGATCTCTTCTGATTTCACATATCAAATCAGTCACCAAAAAGTTGCTTGCTCTCTGTGCCCAGAATACATACATATATTCATCTTCCTCAAATAGCCTCAGAGGTCAGAGCTCAAATAGCACCTGGAGTGAGGGAGATAGAGAAAAAGAAAGAAAGAGAGAGGGAGAGAGGGAGATCCTAAAGGAAAGAAATTCAATGTCATTTCAAACATCCGATATATCGCAAGTTAAGGAGGTATCACCAGAAGAAGTTTTATTATAGCCTTACTCCCCTTATTTCAGACATGTTCGAGTACTTAGAAGAATCCCGATGCTGTGCTGGGAGAACGTTCCAAGTACCATGAATGTGTATATTGGCGTTTTTATAGAGCGATGTGTATTATCCATTGATCTTCTAGCTCGTATCTACTGTATAGGTATATGTACATATATATCCATGTTTCTATACATAACTGTGACTAGGAAGCTATGGTCATCCGGATATTACATACATATTAAACGAGTGTCTTCTGCCTTGTGGAATAGCACAAGTGGCCATGGTGGGATACTAAGTTCGTTAATTTTTCCCAGTGGGCATCTTTAGATGCCGACCAATAGCTCTAGGTCTGTGGTATTATGGCTTTTCCTCTTAGTTGTGATAACCAAGCCGTCAAGAGTTCATTTTTTCCCTTTACTTAGATAATAGAAAATCTGGATGAGTCTTCATTTTCGTTTTGTTTTCTCAAGTGGAATCGTATTACTTTCTTTAAGAAGTTTCTATGCTCTTACAGTAATTGACAAAACGATTGAAATTTTACAAGTTTTTTCCCGTGACACTTCTTCTATTTTTTGAAGGTTTTCTAAGCTTGTAATTTTCTTCTGACAATATAGGGTTTCGTCATGTTTAGGTGAACATTTTTTTTTTATTATATAAATAGGGTTGTCTTTAAGGATTCATATGCATAAGTTCATCGAATAAGTATACTTATCAAAACTGAGTTATTCTAGATATTTTTATGATAAACTGGCAACGGGCCCTAGTTTCGCTGGGATGATAACAAAATATATTTGTGAATTCCGAGGACTATTGCCTTCAGGAAGGACTAAATTTACTTTGAGGTGGTAGATTTGGTCTTAGAGCTTGAACGTAAACTTGAAATTTGACTCTCTTATCTTTTTCGCGTCAGTGGATATCATATGAAAAAGGGTACAGGAGGCTTGCATTGATGATCGGATCTATGATGTAATTTTTCTAGGTTAATTTTTTAAGGAAAACTCCGAACTTTATGAAACGTGTTTCACATTAATTTCTTATTTTTTGTGTGTTACTTATTTATTTGTTTTAATTATTTATTTATTTCTGTGTTCAGTTAACGTTTTTAATATGTATTTGTCAAACATTTTTCACTATTCTTAAAAAATCATCTTGTCTCAACGAAAACAATGGTATTGATAACTGTGTACAGTACCTTTTTAGGTTGAACTTCCGCACGTTGAAGTCTGATTGGTAATGGTTAATGGTTTGGATGATTTTCTGGGTGCAGCACCAAGGTACCCAGGATTTATTTTATTCTAATAAAACTCAAAACGTATTTCATCGATCTTTATTAGCTGCTCTCTATACAACAAATGATTTTCCAAAAATTTGTTTCAGTTTCGATCTCACTACAAAATTCCTAGCGTTACAAATAACAATAGCGCTGAGAACAATGGATCTGATAAGAGCATCAATTTTGTGGAATATTTTAACTTACGTACATAGTTGAACTCAGGTTTAACAATTTAGAGATAATAATGCAAAGATTTACATATACGTTTATATAGTTGAACACAATTAGTTTTTATTAAATTGAAACATTCCCGAAATGCACATGAACAAGTGGTAAAAAAAAACAAATTAATTATGCATTCACAGATACTTAAATGTTTTTTTTTTGTATTTGATATACATATATACATACGAATACGAAATTTGAGCTCTACACTGCGACGCGTTCTGAGGCAATATTCAAATTTATAATGACAAGCGTAATTTTTGTATGGCAATCCTACAAAGGAGTTGCCCGCTTTGTTCCAATTTATTTCGAACTTAAAACTACAATTTTTTTAAGAAGACTGTGTGTTGTCTGATTGTTGAGAAAGCAATCTAACAAGTAAATTAACTCCAAAACGGGCGGACATCCATCCATCCGTCCGTACATCCTCTCGATAACTCGAGATCGCGTTCACTACGATAGCTAATGGCTGAGTCTCCTTAACAGAAAGTGGAACCCCTTGAAGTTTGGATAGAGTTATTTTTTAAATATATGTGTTTCAGCAAATTTCGAATCGAACAAAAATTGTTGAGGTGTGTTGAGTTTGAGTTGTCAGATTACATACAGTATGTTTGTTAAAAAAGTTGGGTGGAGTATGGCAATATTTTACTTGGAGTGTCCTGTCATACGGAAATTTATTTATGAGTGACGAGCAAAGCAAATGCTTTCTGTACTTTTTCGGACCTCGTTTTGTCAATGTTGCCGTGTCCGGAAAACCTTATTAATTTTTGTTCGAAATTTTCTGAAACAAATATATTTAAAAAACAACTCCATCCAAACTATAACGAGTTCCACTTTCTCCTTTACACAGCTTACACTGCTTAAAACGCATTAATGATTAAAATAAAAAGAAAACTAGAAAAAATCGATAAAACACATTTTCAGATATTCAAGGATAACGGAAGTATCCATTTTCCTTGAAAACAAATTTTCAGAAAAATAACCCCGATTAATTTTTTTCAAAGCTTTCTTAAATTAATAATGTTTGTTTTATGGGCTTGCGATGCGTACATTCTGAGATATAAATTTTTAAAACTACACCTACCAAGCAAAGTTTGCCACTTGTTTCAAATTTTAAAATACCGTAAGCTCTGTTAGAAATGGATAGCAACAAAATATATTTCAGGAAAATACTACTAATAATAGGTCTGTTCACGTACTTGAATTTGGGTGAATGCATTATAACATTTTCACCCAAAAGCACCCAAACTCTGTTCATGTACTCAGAAAATGGGGGGAAATGTGTAGACGTCACACTTCCTCTCCAATAAAGTTTTAGCCCAAATCCACCCAAGGAAAAACTCGGGGTAACTATGTAAAAACTGTCAAAATAAATAAAATTTAAAATTGAGAATTGTCAAAAATATTAATTGTCAAGGGAAAAATGGAAAAGGCGACAGAATTTGAAACTGATGTGCACTGTTCGCCCAGGTCGTATAAAAATCTACAAAATAGTAAGTAAAATGAATAGATATGCTATGTTTGGCATTTAATTTTCAAATTAAAGTTTTTAGTTTGACAGTTTGGAGTTGTCACTTTCGCTTTCTGTCCAAGAACACACAAAAGTTGTTCATGTACTTTTCAAATTTGACAGCTTCCCCTCCTGCACATTTTCACACAAAAAAGCCCAAGAACGAAAACACCCGAGAAGTACAAACCTAATATAGCCATGTAAAATTTCATCAAAATCAAAGATGGGCGATTCAAAAATTATGGAATGGAATGGAATTGGAATAATAGGGAATGAGCATTCTTATTGAAATAGTCCGTTATTTCCGACCTTATTTTATTTATTTCCTTTATTTTACTTGCTTATTCTTGTTGAGCGTATCGCTACAATCAGGTAATAATACCTTTTGTACTTTTACCCGATATATTAATTTTAGCATTTCCGATTTTGTATTGTTTCTTTTTTTTAGTGGGTCCTTAAATTAATATGGCGACAGTAAAGATCATGCCTCAAAAAATGTGTCTGACAAATTTATTTTTACTAACTTCATCTAAACGACGTCGGATCCTGTCAGAGAATGAAGTAAGTTCTTCAAGCAGTGACCCGAACGATAACAGCATTCTCAACACGTAGCCGTCGATTTGAATCTTAAGTGAATCAGACAAATATCTTATATTCGAGCTCATCTGGAATCAACAGTGCCTGTGATCCTTATATTTTCAGTTATACCGAATCGCATGAAATATTCCAAATTATTGCGGTTCAAACCAACATATATGCTGCGCAAATAAAATCAAAATAGCAATCTCATTGTCTGGATAAATGGTCTGAAACTAATCCTACTGAAATAAAGCGCATTTTTGGATTGATCATATGGATGGGACTGGTACGATTACCTGAAATTCATCTATATTGGAGACAGGTGAAGCATATAAGCAAACATTCCAGCGTACAGTGATGTCAGGAAACCCATTTGAATTACTTTTAGTAATAACGAAGAAAATAACCCTAATAATCGATTTTGTAAAATTAAACGAATTATGGATATACTAAACAGTAATTTTAAAAAATATTACAACAACAGAAGAAGTGTTATGCATAGATGAATCATTAGTGCCTTTTCGAGGATGCTTAAAGGGGAATTCCCACTTTTCATACAACTTTAGGCCCGACACCTCTAGACATGAGAGATGTCTTAAAAGATGCATTATGAAACTCTGAACATATTTTTTTAACAATGTTTATTTCTATCCAGCGCGGGGGAAAGCTTTGGCGATCGGATATATCTGTACTTCTCGTGGTTGTGCGGAATTGATGCGAAAAATGACTTTCTATGAGAAAACTATTTCCAACAGAGCACTAATACGTAATGTAGTAGCTAGGGTCTATGTGACCCAAATGCATGTAAATGGGTTTTCCGGCAACAAAATGTCCCGAGGTAGTATTTTGCGTTTGGAAAAAAAGTACACCAGCCGATAGTATGCATCAAGACCTTTTATTCGATATGTAACATGCGATATTTGGACCCCCCCTTCGAAGGTTCCTACCACTACCATAAAAGAATGAATCAGAGAAAAATTTTCTTCCACGAATTGTAGCTAGTAATGAGCTGAGGGGAACAGTGAATCCCGTTTTCCGATCGGATATAACTCTACCTAGTTAGAGCCGATCTAAGGTGGGAAAAATCTAGCACCTCAGTTCGAATAAAAAGCCGCCGAGTATAGTAGTGTGGGTACTCAAACTTCTTCTCAAGACCTGAGGTATTTTGTTCTGTACAAGATTTTCGAAAATGTACTAGATAAAACATTGACCCCTGCACCCAGCTTTTCTTCGCTAGATAGAAACAAACATTGTAAATAAGAAAATATTCAGAGTATCATAATGCATCGTTTAAGACATATCACATGTCTGTAGGTGTCGGGCCTAAAATGGGCATTCCTCTTTGGTCAATATTCGGCACAAAAGCGTCATCAATATGGAATAAAAGTATTTAAATTATGTGGTGGAGCAGGATATACTTATTCCTTTCAAATATACACCGGAAAAGTAGAAAATACAGATCAAGTATCAGGATACAAATTGTCTATAGTTGTGATATCCCTCTGCGAAGAAATATTAGAGAAATGCCATATACTATTTGCGATAATTGGTATATACGTATTGACTTAGCGGAAGAATTAATCGCCCTGCATACATATTTAGTGGGTACCGTGCGTAAAAATCATCGAGAAAAATCCACAAGAGGTAATAATTCAAAAATTAAAACGTGGAGAAGTCATAGCAAGAGAATATCAAAAAGGTATAACAGTCTTGAAATGGAAGGATAAAAGGGATGTGTTGATGCTTTCTACTAAACATTCAACGGAAATGACGACTATAAATATCAAATGGATGGTATTGATCAAATCAAAAGTAGTTTCCGAATATAATTTAGGGAAGTTGATATATCGGATCAAATGATAGCATATAGAAATGGTATAAAAATTTAGCAATGGAATTTTTATGGAATACTTGTATTATGAATGCATCAGTATTGTTCAAACAGATAACTCACAGAAATATAGAAATACATGATTTTCGAATGCAAATAGCTATGTGCTTAACAAACTGACAAGATAGTGAAACTGGTGATAGCCTGGTACGTACCAGCAACCAACCTACTGAGAAATACACGTCATGAGCTTAAAAAAAATGCCAGGAAAAACTAGGGTAACACGACGACTGTACCAAAAAACTTGTGTCATACTGTGGAGACTACACTGGTTCACCTTTCCTTTGCTTGGAGTTTTTCAATATGGCACATCGCAATATGCGCGCATAATATTTAAGCTTACATGTTATATAAATAAAACTATTTTTGTATGTTCTATATTACATTAATTTCTTCATACCATTTAGTAACAATGATTATATGAATTGAAAAATTTAAAAACATTGAAAATTTACTCGAATTATGTGTTTCTAGTAATCTTAGCTTCGCCGGTCACCGGTGATCTCCGTGGCGCTACCAACAAAATCTGCGCCGGTCACCGGTGACCCTAATGGCTCTCCTCGCCGCATATATGGCATCAAATAGACTGTTGATGATGGTCTTCTCTATGTTTTTGAAAACATACCCAATTAAGTTTTTAAATGACTGAACTGACAGCTAAAACCATTTGATTGATTGTTTGATTGATATCAAGGTATACGATCCCGAGGGATCTCCCGAACGTCGGCCAATTCAAGGCCCATTGTTCACCCTCTAGACCCGCAAGCAGTCGCTCATAGATCCCAACCGGAGGCTCTAATAAATTTAAGTATTGGCCACCAACCCTCCTTGCCGGCATCGTGCAACTCGTCCAGGAGGTATGAGGCAAGGAGTATGTATCGTATTTCTGAGATTGCCAGGAGGTGACAAAGGAAGTAAGTCACCATTTGGAATCGTCAGCAAGTCTCATCCTGTGAAGGCGACCCCTGAGAGAAGAGCGCCCACTAAGAAAATACACTTTAGTTCTCAGGATTGGCTTGTTAAGTCCTACGAGCTCATTAGTTTGGATTGGGTTGGTTTTACCCCACAATTCCTTTGTTGTTGTACCCGAGTGGTCCTCTAACCAAAAGCGACTGTGTTCGCAGTCAGCCCATCTTGAAATCATTGAGGCAAGGTGTGTTGGTGCAATCCCGACTATAGAGGTAGGTTCCTCCGAGGCTGCACCAAGGCGAGTGAACACGTCCGCCCTTTCATTCCTGCTAATGTTGCTGTGCCTGGCACCCACTGCACAATTACCATGTTATTCCGAGATAGGGAGTTCAGGATGGTTTTACACTACACTACTAGCTTGGAGGTTGTAAAGCGTTTAGACAAAGCCTTGACAGCCACTTGACTGTCTGTGCAGATGGCAATCTCCTGTTTCTCAGTGTCTGAGTTAAGGGGATGCCTTCCCGCTTCGAAAGTGGCCTTGACTTCTGCATAAAAAACCGTGGCATGGTTTTCGAGGTGCATGGCGATCTCAATCTGAGGCTATAACAATTGGTTTGATGCTTAAATTGTAGGAACTACTCTAAAATACTGCTTTAGGCTCAGTATTACACCCCAAAAAAAAATCAAAGGCAAGTGTATATCTGTCAGTATTTAGCTCCAAGAATCCTGACCAGATGACGCCTATAGATATATAAATTATCAATATCGGAAGAAGAGAAGAA